>JAJLSF010000340.1:0-58953 GCA_030567395.1 Citeromyces hawaiiensis
GGGATAATACCAGGTAATGCATGTCTCATCTCTAAGGTATACCTTGGTGTCCCGCTACAAGGAGTCAACTGGAAGGATGAATTCGAAAACATTAGAAAAAGTATAGAAAAGAATATGGGCTTACCGCTTGTAAGAAGGGTTGTATCTTTCAGTATCTTCTCTACTATCTAGTTTCTTGATTCTCATGACCACATGGCGGAAGAGTACATAGATAAGCTTATAAGGTACATCAGGAAATAGTTTCAAGAAGGATCTCAAGGCATTGGCAGAGAAAGGAATCACATACCAACCCGCTTAAAAGGCTTGATCTCAAACATCAGCTTAAGGGAAAGCGAGTCAAATGGATATATCTGACGCTTCGGCACACTGACTATCCATATAGCTACTTCCGAGCTTCTATCCAAGAGCTAAATACCAAATGGTTCCACATCTTAGATTGAATTCGAAATCTCTGCGCTGTATGGTACTCACCAATACCCTACAAGGAACCGGAATGTTTCGCCGCTCCCTATAAGCCAGACTTGTGGATTAGAGGTGACACAGGTATGCCCAATTTGCAGATGTACCTGAGAGCATGGTTTGAAGTCAAACACTGCAAACGGCCATTCCCAGTTGCCGTAGCAGAAGCCTTGAATAAGGAGCTCCTAATTTTGGGAGCTGTGGGTAAAAATATGACACCACCCTCTGCAACGGTCGAGAAAGCTCTCCCACGTTAAGGACATTACGGAAAAACTTGCAGATGTAAGGACAGGGGAACAAGAGATGAAGGAAAGTACAGGCAAGGCCACTACTATAGGACCGCTGGAAATCACCCCATTATACCTGGCTATGGTACTGCAACCACATTCAAGAGATTTGAGTAAATTGTGGTGAAAATTGTCAGTGGTACTTCAAGCATTCCCAGGACTGTTGTAGGCTGTCGCCTTTTTCTCTTGAGATTATACCGCAGAAAGTTTCATCCTTACTTGATCAGAAACAATGTGATCCTAGAAAAACCGTTCGCGGGTAGTAAGAAATGTGCTCTATGCATGCAACGTGATGAATCATGATCAATGATTGTTCAGTGGTTCGGGCCTTCTGGAAGTATCTTTCCAGGCAGCAGCTCAATTTGAAGCTCATGGCCCATGGGCATGACCAAAGGATACAGACACTTCTAGGCTTCAACATGCTTCTCTCATCGACCTTCTTTGCTTGAGCCAGATGACGATACGGGGATGTGGTCTCTAGATCACTCTCTGATCGGGGTCGAGCTGTGCGGATTACACAAAAGACCTAACATCACCGCTCGGTAAGAATTCAATTGAACTTTATGAGAAGGAAACGGACACCATAATACAAACGAAACGAAACTCTACATATTTTCCAAGGTTGGAGGAACCCAAGAAGCAATTTTCTGGCTGATATTTCACAGATGTGTGAACATTGAATTTTGTCGGTTGAAATGTGCCTATTGAGACGGACATGGTGTATGTTATTTAGATGATTTATACAATGGAGCTTTATGTGAAAGAAAAGAAAGAACATTGAATCTGATCGGTTGGAATGTCTCCTATTAAGAAATACATGCTATTTAGATGATTTATGCAATGGAACTTTTATGTGAAAAAAGAACAAAGAATAAGCAACCTGATCTGATCTGTTCGATTTGGAATTTTGTCTTCTGTTTTCAAAGTCCCTGTCCTGTTTTGGAAGAAGGTTTTCTTCTTTCGACCCCCATGCTCTAGAACGCCTTTTGACGCACCTTAAAAATACATCATCAGAGATCCCCGAGAGAAAGGCCCCTTACAAGAGGAAAAGGTCTTGGATTTCTACTTTTGTCGAGAAATGACCAACACACAAAGGCTCTGGATTAATGTCCACCTAGAGCAAAACATAGAGCTCGGTAATGTCATTACATGTTGTGATACACCTATCAAAACTTTGAGCACGCTTAATATTCACGATCGCATCTAAATGTTATGTAGATTGATTAGCCACGGCCCTTTATTATCTCTCTATAGATGCTCAAAGCACCTATTCAGAGGTCCAATTCTTTTCCATACTTTGTTCGTATAAGGCGTCGAAAAATATTTTGGAAGATTCCGTTTCAATAACCATTGACTGTCGGATTATCAGCCATAATCCGGGAAAAAAATGTGATGCAACTTTGGAAAAAGAAATGTTGGTCATGCCTTTTCTGAATAAAAAAAGACTATCATGTATAAGCACGTATGACTTGCGGGGAAGGTCATCATGCGGATAAGTCACTCATGATATGTCACATCACATTTGTTTCCCCACATCAATATATAAAAGAGGCCACAAACCTCAATTATGTAGCAGCTTTAGGTAGAGTAATATCCTTACATTGTCAAACATAAGTGAAGAACGTTATTACTATCGATTACTGGACATTCTAAGAGGACAATCAAGACTGAGAATGAATCAACCTGCTCGAGTTGCTCAATCTGGTATTAATGACCCGACAGAGGCTCCCAGATCCCCAGACTACCAACATTGACTAACTCATACAGTTCTCATCATGTGATGTTTACGGAAGCTTTGACAGCCTGTGCCCCAGAAACTTCTCATCGAAATGAGCTGCATAGAAGACTTTGATCTGTTCCTCTTATGTTGGCCTACTGCTCTTGACTCATGGGAAATTGCTGGCGGTGTAGTTGCAGACGGAGATTGCAAGAAGTGACCGAGAATAACGAAAGATACGCAAGTGGTGGGGTTTTGACGGGAATATAAAAAGTTTAAATTATCCATATTGACAGAAACAGCGCTTGCATAGAAATACCATACATGCCTTGTGCAATTGACAGTGAGGAAGAAAATAATTCTCGAGACATTTGAGCATCCGCTGATGTCCAAGGTATAGAGCCGAAGCTCTGCGAGTTGGTGAAATCGATCTCCTATGATGTGATTGATTCGGCGTCCAATGAAGAGTCTAAGTTAGACCAAGTTATATGCTGCACTCATCGCTATCAATCAAGGATGCGACGATTGCACCAAGGTTACAGTTTTAACCACTTGCATAAACCAGCTGCGAATATGGTTTAAGAAGTAGGCGTTTAATACTTACCAAAATGCCCAAAACAAATCACCATCCAATTCCGCTATAATAGCGGAATAAGCAAGAAAATACACCCCTGTAAAATCCACCACTCCACAAAACAAAGTCCAATAATCATTAAGTTTACTTACTGCTCCTCTAGATCGAAAATAATAGAATCATCCTTCTTGTAGTCGTAAGGCTCAAGGAGAAACTTGCTAAACTTCATCAGATTACTCAGCCCTCTGATCTCCATACCCAACAGTGGCATCTTGACCAAATGGTAGTCTTCGTAGAGCTCGTCCATCTGGCCGAGATACTTTTTCTGCATCATCCATCTAGCCTTGCATCTTTTGCAGTCGGCTTCGTCCGCAAACAAGAGCTGGTTGATGACAATGGAGTTTACATCCATATTGTAGCTCATGAGCTCCTGGATCAGTCTCTCTGTTTCATAAAGAGACAAGAACTCGGAAATACACACGCATATAAAAGTAGTTAGTTCCGGGTCCTGAAACTGTTTGTTAACTTCGTTAACCTGTTCCTGAATATCTTTTAGTTTCGAAAACATATCCTGTTGTTGGTTACCACCCATCATTGAGTTGATCAATGGACCCAGCTTCCCACTCAGTTCGCCAAACTTTGACAAAAGTTTATCGAGAGTCGATGGGAGTTGTAGGAAACGCAGAGTGTGTCCCGTAGGAGCTGTATCAAAGATGATGGTGTCATAATGAGGTTTATCTGAGCCCGTTTGAGTACGAATATGTTTTAAAACTTCCATAAAAGAAAGAGCCTCGTCAATACCAGGAATCGATGACGTCATGTCACCCATCATAGATTTGAGCGGATCGTTGGCATCTCCAAATCCTTCTGCACTTTTCTGCAAGTCTTCCATAGCTCCATCCGGGTCGATCTCCATACACGAGAGATTTGGCATGTTCCCCACAAGACGAGCGTCTTTACCAAACTTTTGGTTGAAGGCGTCTGAAAGATTGTGCGCTGGGTCGGTAGAAATTAGGAGGTAGTTTTTCCCGGGGTTTTTCAAAGCCAACTGGATAGCAACAGAACACGAGGTTGTGGTCTTACCCACACCTCCCTTTCCGCCAACGAAAATCCACTTGAGCGTTTCGTGGGAAATAATAGACTTTAAGCTGGGTTCGAGTTGGAGATCCATGGTGGAGTTTTGTTTTGCACTCAAAAGGTTTTTGAAGCGATTTTTTTTTTGCACTCAATTTCGTAGAAAGGTTTGTGTGTATGACGTTTTCAATTACTTTCTCTGTTATCATTACAGTCGTGAAACTTGCTTCCATATGCTGATGCTCCTTCGTTCTCCATATTGTAAAAAGCTTTTTTGATGGCGTATGCTCATTGCACGTCAGCCTCCTTTGATGTCTCTCAGTTCCTAGGGACATATATTTGGTGGCTCTGGCAAATGGTTATATGGTCACTCCTATACATTGACGCCCACTCGTTACCTCATCGTCCCCACCTTCTATTGCTTCTCAGCTGATTCAATCCAGAAAAATCAAAGTCTTAAGAATGCATATAATAAACAGCATCCGGCTCTCTCGAAGTATGCTCTCGCAAAGAATTCATTCTCATACATAATAACTCAGATGCAAACGATTTCATCGGCAAAATCTAACGAGAGCTCGGTTTGCTCCTTTTTGTCAGTGGGGGGAAGACGACTAGAAGAATAGAACTAAAAAGACAAAGATATGCAACACAGCCCACTCTACATGTTTATCAAGTTTGCAAGACAGCAAGCGGCAACTATTCTAGCTAATTGTGTAAACCTGCTCGGAAGAATGCACCCCTTTGGAGGTACTTTGTATAAGTTATGTGGATAATTTATGCAATGACATTTTTAACGGGAAAAGTCAACTTCTGGCCTAGGATCAATATCACGCTCGATGGCTTAAGCAAACAATAGAGAGAGCCTCAAGTGATTGCGCCCATTGGCAGGAGAGAGAGCCCACGATTTGATCTATAACTGGCCCTTAAGAAAAAGAAAAATATGGTTTTCGACTCCGTTGATCAGAGAAATGCTGATTATATAACCAAGATGCTTACTTGAGCATCGTAGCATCCTCATACAGCCTTGAAATGGGAAATAAAAGATTGACATATGCAAGCTACGAGTCTTTCGAGTTCAATGAGATCACGCACGCGACAGAAAGTATGCTGGAAGAGGAGGATCACTACACAATATGTATCTGATCTCAGAGCATTTACACTCGATACGAATTCTATATGCTTGGAGAGCCGAAGCATTTGCAATAGAGAAACTAGCCTCATGAAACGATACTTGTTATGGACATTTACCCTGTGTGATAATGGAGGATAATGGTATAGTGCGATAAAGCTGTTCATGCCTGCTGAATCTGGGGGAAATCCCCCAGATCTGCCTATTCTAAACATAGCTCACTCTGTCAAGTGTTCCACCTCAAGGAAAGCGATTTCCGTAATTAGGCTCGGGCAGGCACCACCTAATTCTTTTTTTCTTCTTGCTCACCACTTTTTTCTTGTGCAAAGTATTAGTCTGTGAACTAAGAATTAAACCAGTGAGATGAGTTTCCCCTAACCCTGGGATGCTCTGTTAGTATTCATTAAGGTCGAGATCTAGATCGCAAGATCAAGGATGCTAGTCCTGATTGCTGGATCCCAAAGCTGCACTGTGTAGCACGAGTCTCTTGATGGAGTATTAGTAAGATTGAATCCATATTGAGGTTAGAAAATGAGTGGACATACCTACCAAGTCGTCTGCTGCTAGTTCCCGTTAGAAGTTTTACATCCATGCGTAGTTTAGAGCAGGATCTAATTCTACCTAAAATGGAGCTGACCTAAACTCATGCCAGGCGTGCGAGTAGCTGTTGCCAGATGAATAATATCCAGGTTCGACATAATAAGACGTAACATCGCCCACAGGAGACTCGAGTTGATCAACATTAACAACCACCAACTTTGGTAGACCTGGAGCGATGATTATATGGTCTAATAACTGCGAGCGATGTACGAATATATTAGCATATATTCTACCATCTCTACGCAATATGAGTTAATCATACATAGTGAAAAGCTTTTGTCAGCGTCAGTGTTGTAATGCTCCAGATTGTTGGTGTCCATATTAAGTTTACCCTATTGTGAATTGGCTATATCTCTGTTTCTACCTCTTTTTGTCTCCTTTCGCAGTGCGAAAACACCAATCTTATACGTCTACCGTCTGCATGCAACCATTTCTCCCTTATCCCGTTGAAGTCAGAACCATTGAGGAACCAATCAGGTCGCTCGCATACGCCTCGGAATCCCGAAATCGATTTCGGGTCCATTCTGGCGACATGATTCATGCACATTACGTAGCTAATGCTGCACTAATGCGTTGACCAATAGCTTGCAGCTATCTGAATCTAATATCGGATGCCTCCGACCAAAAACTCACCAAGGGAGATTCGGGTTAACCTTTACGTAACCGCAGGCCAATCCGGCCTTCCTGGGGAAGTATACTCAATACTATTATGGGACCCCACACATATGTTGTTAGCATATGCGTTCAATCGCATAGAGCGATCATCTTGTATATACTTGTGCTAATAGAGCCGACTGATCTCAAATCAAACTCTCTCTGTAGGACTGTTTACCTTCGTCACTACTAGAGAAGCAGGTATTAGTATACCTCTTCCTATCCAGTACCATATTGTACTGGACCACAGATGGGCTTTACGCCGTACGTGCTATTAAATTGTTAGTAACATATACTTCACTTACGTTCTGTATCCAACAGTTTCTCCTATAAAAGAAGATTATCACGTGTATAGAGATTAACCGATAATAGAATGACTACTCATATAACTGATAAAATGAACAGTCTTGACATATCACCAAAAAGCTTTTAATAGCTTCTCGTGTAATCGTCTCTGCCTTCGCGGTCTGATGCACAGGCATATAGTGCATTAGCAGGGGAGCATAATGTTGGGCGTACGCACGAGTAATGACGAATGCTCAAGAGTCATTATTGGGGAGAATTTGTTTCACTTCCGTGAAAAGCGGGGCGTTTACCCACATGAATTTCCCATTATGCAAAGTGACCAACTGGCTTTATAGTATAAAGCTATAGTTGTTAACAAAATCATGTATTAGTCACGTCATTGTCGACAATATATTAATCAAGGTCTCGTTGGCTGTTGTTAAGATGCACCACCACCGCCAAACAAGAAAAAGTCCTCAAAGTTACTGTTTCTGGACCTGGTGGTTTCCTGTTACCCATTGTTACGGTCAATCTCTTTCAACAGCAGCGTAGACATTGGTCCTGCCTTCCACACACAAGGAAAGCCTCCGCGCAGTTCACGAAACATCGACCGGATGAAGCCACGCGCCGGGTTTCGATTGAGCTTTATGATGGTCATGAGAGATGATTTTTTTGCAGCTTTTGATTATATCTAAGTTTGCGAAAGCTCTGAATGCTATGAATGTCCATAGGATTCTGCGACTTTTTTAAGCTTTTTATATTAGCATTCGTATAAAGTTCTCCTCCTTTACACTCGTTTGGAGTAGTGCTTGTAGTTTATTGAGCTGGAATGACTGTCGTTGTATTATACTGTACCATTGGTGAATGAATTTTTGCGTCAGTCAGGAGCTTACAATATCTAGGGTGCAGATGCCACGAGGATGGTTGATAATGTCCTCTCAAAAGAGGATTTTTTTTGCATTCTCTTTACAGACAAGTAACGTAGATAGAATTGGAGGGCCGCCCAGCTGTTTACAGAAAGACCACGTCTAGTATAACAGATGATGTTGTCCGTATATCTCGACTGTTCAGTCCCTTGTCCATCGATGCAGAAATAGTAGACAGCAGAGAGAGATCAAGAGACCTTTTATAAGAATCAACTCAGCATTAACGGATTGAAGGTGGCCGTAACGCTTAGCATTCTATGTATTGCGGACGCTTGAGAGGGTGTAGCAAGTTGAATGAAACACCCATAGCGAGAATTTAAAGCTGATCTTTGGGGGCGCCAACAGCTATCTTTAAATGGCTCGGGTCGGGACAAGAAATAGGATAACCAACAACTCTAATCTATGTCTTTGGCTGCGGGCAATAGTAGAGTGGTGACTATCAGCCCTCGCTGAGAATGGGAAGTGAAGGGGCGACACAATTACGAGCATTAACAGGAAGCACGCCAGCAGAATGGGGTCGATTGACATTTGAATGATCTGGGGTAAGCGAATGAGGACGAGAAATCATCATAAGAGGAGAAATATCTTTACAGTGTCAGTGTTTTAATTGTTTTGTTTGGGACGAATCGGCTATAGCAGAGAGGGTAGGACTAATCGGCCGAAAAAGACAGAACACTCTCCAGGTGTTTGACTCATTCAATTGAGCATTGACTTTTTCAAGTGAGCCAACTATCAAAAAACTATAGTGAGCTAAAGATTGTTGATGTTGTCATTACTCTATGTGCATAGGTGACGGGGAGACTCATCATTACATAAATAATATAACTCATGGTCACTGCAACTGTTTGGCCTTCATATCAAGCCCAGGTCACCGAGAGCAAGGCCAATTCTCAAACACGTTCCGAAAGACATAGATAAAGTCTGCATTCTCACAGCATCCGCATTAGGCTTTTCAGGTCCGAGTTAGGCCGATATCTCCGATATCTCCGAAAGCATAGTGCGAGCCATGAATTCAGAATCGCACTTTTTGATGATTCAATTCCGGCCCTGTATAAATACGGATCAGAATTTACAGGTTTTCTCCACTAAGCTCGATACGAAAGACAAAAATTGTGCGCTTCCTCACACCATCTACGCTGAGCCGGCATAAGACGTGCGCGAACAGATTCCTTTCTTGATTTGTTTTTTTTTTGCACACAAAAGTAAGAAGCACCCCGCATGAGCCGCATCGAAACTCTAATTCTAATATGTGCACTCTGTGGAGCACAAGTGGCCCTTTACATTCACTAAAAACCTCCAGCTCAAATCGTCTCTAATCGTTTCAGCTCTTCTCCCAACAAACTTCCCCCCCCACTGGTCCCTTCACCCGATGAAACCGAGCTGCATACCCATCAGCCAATCAGAACGCTCAAAAGAAAAGTATATATATGTATATATATATACAAGTGGAGGAGAAAAAAAAAACCATAACATTCAATGAACACCCTACTTCGTACTGCTGCTAGGGTTACGCCTAGGATGGCGACCCCGGTATCCCGTCGTTTTATGGGGACCCCGTCACGTGTGGGCAAGGTTCTCAAGTACTCGTGGCACGCTACGTGGATCTCGTCTTTTGCAGCACTTGGGGTTGTCGGTTATTTGGGCTACAGAGAAGCTCACCCTTACCCGCAAGTTCCACAGAGCGAGCTCAAGGCTAGCGGGAACAAGAAAAAGACTTTGGTACTTTTGGGTAGCGGCTGGGGAGTTATCACCACTTTAAAGCACCTCGATACCTCTTTATATAACGTTATTGTGATCTCTCCTAGAAACTATTTCCTTTTCACGCCACTGTTGCCCTCTGTCCCCACCGGAACCGTTGATGTGCGTTCTATTATGGACCCTGTTCGTACTGTGGCCAAACAGAGACCAGGTGAAGTTGTGTATCTGGAAGCCGAAGCTACTGACATTAACCCAGAAAAAAACGTGGTGTCCATTAGACACTTGTCGAACTCTGTCAATTTCGGAGAGGCTGTGATCAACGAGCGTGAGCCCATTGTGAATGAGGTTCATTACGACTACTTGGTGGTTGGAATCGGTGCTACAACTTCAACTTTTGGCATTCCCGGAATCCCGGAAAACGCCTCCTACCTCAAAGAGGCCTCCGACGCCATTGCCATTAGACAGAAAATCTTCAACTCTATGGAAGCCGCTCAGCTGCTGCCAAAGGACTCCCCGGAACGTAAACGGCTTCTTAGCGTGGTGGTGTGCGGAGGTGGTCCCACCGGTGTAGAGTTGGCTGCTGAAGTTAAGGATTATATCGACCAGGATCTCGCCAAATGGCTTCCTGGCATTGAAAAGGAAATGAGCGTTACTCTGATTGAGGCTATGCCAAATATCTTGAACGCTTTCAACAAGAAACTTATCGACTACACTAAAGACGTTTTCCGCAAACAGGAACTCGACCTGCGCACTTCTACTATGGTTAAACGCGTTGACGACAAGCAGGTTTACTGTTCTGCCAAAGATCAGCACGGTGCTACCGAGGAACTTATCTTTCCTTACGGAACTTTGGTTTGGGCCGGTGGAAACGCTCCTCGTGAGCTCACCAAGCAGCTATTCACCAAAATTGAGGAGCAGAAAACCGCAAGAAGAGGTTTGCTCATTGACGAGCACCTCAAAGTGGATGGATCTCCTAATATCTTTGCCCTAGGAGACTGTACCTTCACAAAGAACCCTCCAACCGCTCAAGTGGCCCACCAGGAGGGCAAATTTCTGGCGTCCCACTTTGAGAGGATGTCCAAGATTGAAGATGTCGAGTTTTTGATCTCCTCAGAAACAAACAAGGAAAACCTTGGTAAACTCCACAGACGTCTTGCCAGATTGCAGGAAAATATGCAGCCTTTCCGTTACGTCAACCAAGGTGCGCTTGCCTACGTTGGTTCCGAGAGAGCTGTGGCTGATTTGGCTTGGGGAGACTGGTCCACTGTGGCTACCGGTGGAAGTTTGACTTTCTTCTTCTGGAGAACCGCTTACGTCAGCATGATGTTGAGTATTAGAAACAAGGTTTTGGTTTGCACCGATTGGATCAAGATTGCTGTTTTCGGAAGGGATTGTTCTAAGGAGTAGGTAATTACAGCCAAATGATCTCATTGTTGTAGTGGAGATGATATGACGACTAATAATATTTCAAGAACAAAGCGTATACGTAGCCTGCGACGAAGCGTAACGAGGAGCAAAGTCTAACGGATAGGAACAGGGCGACTTGCACCAACCCTTGTACCTGGCTTTAGCATAGGTGCACGGGGACCCCGTTAAATTTTTCGTGAGGCCAAGGGCGAGCAGAAGTTGGAAAGTCGAAATACCGTAGCGAGTTTTCGAAAAATTCAGATCCTGCTCAGGTGATCAACGATAATAGAGTACTTGCGGTGTTTTGTCTAGTGAATACGATCGGGAAGACGTGGATATTGGACATATCAACCTTAAGGGTGGCGCCTTTATTCAGGTTCCGTAGGATCCAAGACGAGCAGTCGACTTCTAGCTTTATAGAA
Source organism: Citeromyces hawaiiensis (assembly GCA_030567395.1). Lineage (NCBI taxonomy): Eukaryota > Fungi > Ascomycota > Pichiomycetes > Pichiales > Pichiaceae > Citeromyces > Citeromyces hawaiiensis. The sequence goes on from JAJLSF010000340.1 coordinate 11,233, forward strand.
AACTTGGAACTTTAAAAAACTTGAGGAATACGGCGTTATGTCTCTCACAGTCTCTTGAATGGACATAGCCTGCCGCGTCACGTAGCTTTCACTTCTAGAATACCCTTGGCAGGTCTGGTCACGTTAAGGACGTAGAACCTCAACTGGTGAGAATGCGTGACGCCTTTTCACGTCAATAAAAAATGCTACCCCATAGACTGATTGGTCCGTGTTTCGATACGGACGACTCTAGTACGCCAACATCCTAGTCATAAAGCAGTAGTTGGTCAGGCAGGGAGTATCAGTAACAGGCTACTACACTCCACCGAAACAGAGCTACGTTCTTTTATCATTCCGCCTAAACCGATGCTTCGAATTTCAAGTCAGATAAAGAATCAAAAGAGCCAGCATACTAACTGGACCCTTGGGTGAACTGATTCTACAAACGGCGGAATCTGCCCACCGCAAAAGGCCCTCTGCTTGCCTACTGGGTAAAGGCCATAAAGGCCACAAACCGTAGGGATTATATACTATCTGATATATGATTATGTGTTTTTTCTTTCGCATTTCTCTTTTCGATGTGTATTCAAACTGTTCCCTTCATCATACTGGGAATTAAGCTCTCACTTAAACAATACTACAAGTTTAGGGATTTAAATCCAAGGGAATGTCGCGTTTTGGAGGTGCCATTGAAAAAGCAGATGGGTAGCCTTGGATGTCGAACGTGAGATTTTCTCTACTAAACCTGCGCTTGACGTTGCGAAAAAGGTAGTGCGCCAACCATATCTTATTGGGTTTCCGTCGAAAACGATAGCGTTTAGTTGATTGCCAAGATTAGTCCTGCTTCGATGGTGAGAAATATTAGAGTAGAATCTGCTTGCGGTGAAATTTTCTCTACTAAAAACGCTCGGAAAGATACGAGCAGTGCCCATCCCTACACCATCCAGGTAATGTCGCCGCGGGCTTAAAAAAAGATGGAAAAGATAATAAAAAAAAGAGCAGGTTTTAGCGTCTTGACAGAATCCGGTAATCAGGTGTGTTAGTAAACACGGAAAATATGGATATCGTACATCCTCACAGCATCCACATTACGAGTAGATTATTTTGAATGAATTTTTGGACCCATCATGATGGGCCGGGAGATTTCTGTTACATCTAAATTTATAGAGCACTCTTGGAATAAAAGATTCGTGCCCTTTGAAGTGGACAGAATGTGCCTACAAAAATACTGTTTAAATGACTCTCTGATTTAGTCTTGAAGATCAGTGAGGGGCGAGGGCACGATTATTATGCAAGCGCTGTTTTTCCTGAAACACAGAAGAGCAGCTGGTGGAGCTTTGGGGAAGCTGTCAGATGTGAATAGGGGTTTGAGAGAATGACAAAACGACATGGACGGAAAAATGGACAAGGATGTAGGTGATGAAAAACAAAGGTAAGGGCACAACAAGCTGGGGTAGACGCTCATATGACGTCCCTCTGCTGAAGTTATCAGAATAAAGCACTGGATGGAAAGAGGAGAGTTGAGAACCCTCAAATTTCTCACCAGGTGGTGATAAGCTGCGAAAGTCTGTACCACAAGGAAGGCCAGTGACTGTCCTCCAATTGATTGAGAGATAATATCTCACTGAAGGGTAGTTGTAGCTGATTTAGCTGTTGCTCGAGGAAGTGGTCGCAACAAACTAGAATCTTCATGCCACAAAACGCTAGCGGAGAGTTCCAGTTAATTGAAAGCAGGCTAGAAAAGCTCGATTGTGGTCGATAAGTGAGGTGTGCGAGGAAGGTACTGCAACCACAGTCAGAAAATTGGAGGATGGTGGAAATTGTCAATGGGAATTCTCAGGACTGTTGGAGGACTATCACCTTTTTCCCTTGGAATTATACCAGTTTCATCCTAACTCAATCAGAAACAGAAAAGCCTTTAACAGGTAAAAAGAAATGTGCGCTACACATGCAATGAATCACTCTCACATTTGATCACTGATTTTTCAGTGGTTCAGGTCTTCTGGAATCAGACAGCAGCCCAGACAGCAGCTCAATTTTAATGGCCCATGGACAAACCACAGGATACAGACACTTCTAAGCTACAAAATGCTTCTCTCATCAACCCTCTTTGCTAGAACCAAACGACGATATTCACTCTTTGATCGTGTTTAGACTTTTCGATTACCCAAAAGACCAAACATATGATCAGACATCGCTTGAAAAGGTTTTTGAGAGAAGCCGACTAATTCAAAATGATTTGGCTGATATGACTGGTTCTGGAGGTACGGATTATACTCAATCTGGTTGCACATTGGCTGGATGTTGACTACTTTTCTGATCGTTTCAAGTGCATCTATATCAAAGTTCGACACACCGATTGCCTGAGCTTTCCCAGACGCATGCAGATCTTCCATCTCTTTCCACAGCTGCACAACGTCATAGCCCTGGTCATGAACCGACACAAAAGGTGAGTGCAACAAGTACAAGCTCATTTTTTGCAAGCCCAATTTTGCTAATGACTTTTCCAGAGAAGCCTTTGGCCCAGACGTGAAGGGCATTTTCCATTTGGTGCCAGAGATTACAGATATGTAAACATCGAGTTCTGATCGGTCGAAAACTACCTATTAGGAAGTAAATAGTACAGATTATTTAAATGATTTATACAATGGAGCTTTTACGTAAAGAAAAAGAAGAAAAGGAATAATCATGACTTCATGGGGTTCCCGAATAGGGACCAGATGATTTTCTATTGCCGCTTAATGGATGGCTTTTCTTTATGGTTCTGACGACAATCAACTGTATTACCGTATGTAGAGAAGGACCTTTCGAGGAAGGGTTGGGTGTCTTTTCTGTTGATCCCCAATTAGCTTTCAGGAAGACATGAACCAAACAAAGATAACAAAACCGCATTGAAGAGTGCTTGCTCGTGTGTAAGCTGGGTGGGTGGGTTAGTCATCATACTTCATAGTATTCTGCTCTTCGTAGGATTATCCTCCAGATTTTAGAGCCTCAAAGAAGTTACTTTGATGGTGAGGTTTTTGACATTACTTAGGGTTAAGAAGAATTATCCGGAGGTTTTCAATTCTAGACAATTGACTTGATTCTTTCACTTGAAAGTTTTATTGACCTACTTTATATTCTGTTCGCCTTTCGTCATTTCAGTTCTTTGAGAGTTTTCCTCTCATGTAGTTTTCATGTTTATCTTACTGTGGTTGTTTGACCTCTTTGATATGTCCGGTTTTGGAAGCTTGGAGCATGTCTCATCGCCTTACTTCCTGCCTCTATCCATTGACTCTCCGTTAAACTTCTGGAATGTCGTAATCGAGAGATCTGATACGTTGTTTTTCAGAAATCTTGACCGAACCAGAACTAAGCAGACTTCAATACTCTTAGCATTAAATAAGGCAGTATATACTTAAGAATTTATGAAACCAGAATTTCGTGCCTTCATCGATAAATCATTGAGATCTTTACTCAATGACTTCTACTTTGATTCAACTCAATACTTGATGTTCTCGGCTAAAGCTTTATTATGTGGGGGCATGTACAAAAGGGCACAGAAGGGCAAGAGGCGTGGGCAGAGGGCATAAAAAGGGCATGGGAAGACATTGAGCCGCAAAGCTTGCAATGATATACATGATCAAGAGTCAGACAAGAAAATGACATTTCCAGAGACAAATCAAACTCAGAAAACATGTCGTTTATTTCCTGACTTTATGTGTTGAAACCGCTTCTCATGTTGGGTTCCGTCATGCATTTCCCACGATCAGTCTTAAGAGATAATAGTTATACAACACCAGACATAGAGTACTTGGCAAAAAAACCGTTCTCCCATAGTCCACAATGTCTTCAAACAGGCCGGGTACTCGAGATGACGCCTCGTATGTGTCGTCATCATGTCATGTGACGGTGTTTGTCGTTATAAAACGCCACAATGACTTGAACCTGCGTTTCTATACCTAAAAGCTGATTATGGTACTGCCGACAGATCAATCCCTAACCAAAGGAGGAGACACTATTACCGAGCGCCCAAATTCTTCACCGTAACCGAAGGGTTTGCAGACCTACTAAACTCCCAATCAACTCAACCTCTCACAATTCAACCTCAATGCCTTCTTCTATACCCTCGAGATCTATTGCCATACTTCTTTGTCAATTGGGCCAACTCAGATCTCATAGTGTCGTATCCCAAATGCATTTTCCCTATAAAATGATCAGCTAAACGACGGTCGTTATCGAGTCTACTGAGATAGGCGCCACAAACCTCACAAACCTGCAATTTCTGCTGCGAAGCTTGGCCCAAATTCTCTAAAAGACTGTTATAAGTTCTGGATAGCGCCTCTCTTTGAGTTACGAGCTGCGCCACTTTTTCCGATTCTACTGCGCTTTGCGATATACGATCATTACTAACTAAAAGCTCAACTTCCTGTACGCCTAGTCCGATCTTGATATCAAGCTCATCGAGTTGCCGTGTGAGGTTAGAAAGCTGCGCCTTTTCTTCTGGCGTGTGTTCTAGCCTTTTCAATGCCCTCTTTATCTTGACATTACAGTCTTCTATATAAGACTCTAGATCATCCATATAATCGAGCTCAAAATTCGGCAGCGGAACCCCCTTTTTCAAGCACGCATCGTACAGTAGCCTATACCGTTCCGAGTGGATTTTCGGACATCTATCATAATCTCGTTTGGAAGGAATAAGGGTATGCGGGCATATCCCCACTACAAAAGACTTGCAGATTTTCGGATCGTCCAATACTGACGGGTTGTGCAAATCAGATTGCGTTGCGGTATACCGAGGGTCGTAGTCACTGGGGAGATTTATAAGGAGATCTTTCCCCATCAGCTGTTCTAACTCCTGTCGCTGTTCGTAGGCCATGTTTTTTCGGGATATATATACGGCTATATATATCCCATTTCCAGTATTTTTTCGCGAGGAAAAAGGGACAAGGGCAAGGGCAAGGGCAAAAGGGAAGGGCAAGAAGCATAATCCCTAAATAGGATGTATATTGTTTGATGTATACAGTTAAGAGTAAAAAAAAAATCGTTCTTGACAGTATGAAGGTCTCGTTGTTCAGTTAATAGCTACGTTTTGAGATTCCCAAAGGGCCGCTTCTTACTAAGATGGTTTGGTGGTATACGCTCCTTATATTTTGGAAAACTCTTTTATTTGCGCTCGAACACATACAAAATCCTGAGAAGGGGAGTGATAGGGAGCAATAACTTTGCTTAAATTTGTTTTTGCCACAGCTCTAGAACTTGTGCTTAGCTGACTAATATGATGTCAGAGACGATTACTCACGACTCACATTTATTTTTATGCACCTCATTTAGCAAGAGGTTTCGAGATCAAATAGAGTAAATATAGAGGAATCTAGCCAAATATTCAATCTATCGGGTCGCTGTCCCTACGTCGTGAATGAATCAGTTCTCTACATATGGAACTTCTGACGCGTAACTCCGCCATCCTCTGCTCTGATGCTTTTTTCGTGGACAAGCTGCTGCCCGTCGTGTAACCGCAGGAGATATATTATTGACGAAAAAGTCGTCTCTTGAATTAATCAAGACAAATAATAAGCTGGAAAGCTCAGGAACTGATCAAAACAACATTCTTTGCCATATATTGCCCTATAATAAAGGTGTTTGCCCCAGCATTGAGTCTTTACTGTACGGAAAAAACCGACAACCCCACTCTGATTGCCCGCACTCGACTATATAGCAGCGAGTAACAAAAGAACAATAGAAACCTCAACCTGATATGTCTGCGCTTTGCACCGCATTTAGCAGACGCTCTCGAACTCCATCCTGTGCTATGGGCGCATACATCCTTTACAAAACATGCATTAAAATGCAAAGCAGCTGCAGCTTTGTGCATGAGGTCTCCCCTATTATTCCCCATATATATATAGGGATATATATATGGAGTTCACACGATCGACTATTTCATGGACTTTACGGGCCGGGTGCTTTATACACGTTTTCCAGTCCAACTTTTACGAGTTCAAGGAGACCCGAGGCGAGTCTATGCTTCCGACGCTTAGTGCGAGAAACGACTACGTCCATACGTCGAAATTGCACCGGCTAGGACGAGATGTCGAAACCGGGGATGTGATTGTAGCGCTCAAACCAACGGACCCGCATCAGAGAGTCTGTAAGCGAATTACCGGGATGCCCGGCGACGTAATTTTGGTTGATCCGAGTGAAGGCTCGCTTAAGGAGGAAGGGGCGGATGACTCAGCGTGCGATAGGTTTATAGTTGTTCCTCAAGGTCACGTGTGGGTCACGGGCGATAATTTGAGTCACTCTTTAGATTCTCGTACCTATTCTGTTTTACCAATGGCCCTCATAAAGGGGAAAATTCTAGCTGCAAATGATCTAAATAGATCGTGGAAGTCGCTGTGGGGGTTTAGAAAGATTGAAAATAGTGTTGTTTTTGAGAATTGAATGGATGTTGAAGAATTTCCCGGATGTTTACTGCCGAGGGACTCAGTTGCTTCAAGATCAAGACTAGGACATCTGGAAGTGCTTTTAAAGGCTCTGGATCACATCAGTCTATTTCTTCTCAATGAGAGACGAAGCGTTTTTATCTCACGTGATTCAGATTGGCTTGACTGACTAGTATCTCTGACTTGAAGTCACAGAGAAATATAGGGCTGTGGTATACTCTTCTTGGAGAAAAAAAAGGGCAGGAGGTTATGCCCTTCTAAGGCATAAAGGGCAAAAAGGGCACAAGTTGCATTCAACTTTATGCCACAGCACTAGGAATATTGTAGACTCAGTGCATGATGAGTTTTGAAAGACCACGAGATATCAAATCATGCCCTTCCAAAATTCGAAGAAAGCCCTTATGTATGCATAGATAAACTGAGCTCTCAAAGGTTGAACACCTCCTTCCAGAAGGCAGAAACAGCGCACCATCCGGATATGACATGACGTCTCACTCTTTGTGGTGAATGTAAAATTTGCCAGTCTTGAATAATCAGGTTGTGTGAATTACAATTGAAGCCCCACAATGTTTCAAGGGCGCTGTCTCAGCCGTGCAATACTCATCACAGCACTAGCAGAAAGCTGCTATTCTGGAAACGGTTTACTGCGAATTGGTCCAGATCGAGATATTGACAAAGATGGGGAGATTGAAGAACACCACTCAGCTGGGAAGCCAAAATCATGCTACAACTTCTGAAGTCGTATGGGGCTCCAATCACGTAGGATTTAGATACGAAAATGCATAAAAGAGAAAAAAGCGCAGCCAAGTCTTTTCGATTACAATGAGAAAAGAACGAGGGGAGGTATCTATTCATCATCAAGCATAGTCTATTGATGGTCCAGATTATGGTCGAGTGTGCTCAGTTGCTTTTGAGGAAAAAGTCGTTTAATGTCATTGCCTAGAGCAGACTAGATCTAGCGCATTATCTTTGGAAGAAGAACGTAGGCTGAAACGCCATACATGGTGTATGGGCGTTCGCAATGGCGCGTAAGATTTTCGTAGATGGGCTTGAAGCTTTGAGTCACTATTGTTAAGACGATAAGGCCGACTTGAGTGGTCTATTAAAAATTGAGCTACTTCATGGCGTATACGCGGGATATGCGTCTCTCCTAATACATAAGTTGACTCTTATTAGAACAAACGATCTAGATGAAGCCATTCCGTCATCAGTGCATGAATGTGCATATCGTTTATGCACGTCACAGCATAAATAGCGTGTATATACTGTATCACTTCGAGTGAGACCGAATAAACCTTAGTGCCATGATACCTGACTTTTCTAAAATAGATGGGCTCACTTCATCGAGAATAATTGATCTGGGTGAACAAAGAGACAGAGTGACTCAGTCAAACCGAAAAGGGGCTCCCGTGGGGATAGTCTTTTTGGGCAGATTGCACAGAGGGGATCATAAAGTGCGATGCCCTTTGTATCATCGATTAGCTATTTGTCTTTTGTGACTTGTTTTTAGTTATGTATCAGCCGTGCTAAAGTCAAACAAGCTGCCCAGCTCCTTTCTCCTCTCTGGTCTACAACTCACCTTTTGGCTCGCTTCAGCCGAATCTTCACCAATCAAACAAAGTATTTCATCGCTGGACAATGTCTTTACGCCTGCTGTTCTAAAGCTGATTGTTCTAATTGTGGAACGACTACTCTTGACATAAAAAAAGCGGCACAATAGGCCTACAGAATCAAATCTTCATTTTATATCTACAAACCACGCAACACTCTGGACCCAAAGAAAAGCGCACCACATCCAATGACGGCGACCCTGCCCAGAGTGGTGAAAATCGAAGTCTCCACATAATAACTATAGAAAGTGAGCTGGAACAAAACGAGTGTACCCAAAAACCCAACATGATATATAATATCGATCAACTGTTTCGGGGTATTGCATACATTAGCCCCATTTTGGTACCAGAAATAAAAAACACTCAATAAAACTACTGCCACGCCGGCGATAAACGATTCCGCCAAAACGGGCGAAGCGGTTTCAGTGTCTGATTTGAAAATGTGGAAAATCTCGGGCTTTGCTCCAAAACGAGTCGGAGGGTGGTATTGCAAATTCTCGAATTTCGGAACTAGAGACCCGAGTGGTTGAACGAGATTTAAAGACTCGTCATAGTCACCCACAATAACGGAAACTGCGAGACTTTGCTGAGCTTTTAAGTAGTCTGAAATCTTGGAAATTGGGATGGATATGCCGTATTTGGCATTTTTCAGTACGGGGAAAAACGTGGCAGAGACCTTGTTTTGCGGATCCGCAATTGAAAGGAAAACCTGACGTGGGGGTTTGTCGGATGGTAAATCTTGCAACCTAAAGGACACCTGTAGGTTTTTTGAATTGGGAGTCAGAACAATTTCACTAGCACCGCGGGAATCGGCTGTAGAAATCGACACGTCCGCAATCTTCACAGCTTGACATAGCGATAGTAGTGCTGTCAGAACAATGGGGTAACAAAATCTCATCGATAAAGGTGTGCGGATGGTGTGCGGATGTTTTATAACGATGCAATGTCAAGGCACAACGCAGAGACTCCAGCGGTGCAAGAATCTAGCACAAGGCGACTTCTGTAGACTCCACTCTGCAGGTGAACCAGTTTCCAAGAATGGGTTTATATACATATATACTTTATCGCATCTTTTAGAAAGGAACCCAAAGAAGCAGAAATGGCTAAACCAGCAGCGGTCAGGTGGCAAAAGTGAGCCATTTAACCCTAAGAAACAAACCCTTCTCAAAGTCGGGTACACTACGCAAACTGTCTCAAAGAGAATACATCAATGGCGACAACAGTGTAAGCAAGATATCTCTATAGTAACCCCTCCGACTCCATCTTTCAGTCTTTTTAGCTGCGGGAACAAGCCACAGCTCCCGAATTGGGACTCGTCGGCTGGTGGTTTCACTTGTTGGAAGAATGCCAATCTTGTTGAGCACGCGGTTCATGCCAAACTGCGAGCAGAGTACGGATTCGGAGCCATCCATTGTGAGGGATGCGCAGGTGGAGGGAAAAAATACAACATACACGTGGAATGGTTTCTGGTACCGAGGAAACATATAGCAAAAGTATTTCGCATCGTTGAAGAGGAGTGTGTTAGGTTTACATAAATAGTACTGCATAAAACTCCTTTACCGCATTTTTGATCATTTTGCGGTAGAAGAAGAACTTGTCGGGAATTGTATCGGCAGCTTTCCCGCAATGGTAGAGGTCGTGAAAATGGAAAGATTCAAAGTGAGCTGGTTCAGTCACTTCTGACCCAAATAAAGTGCGATAAATCTTGCTCCACCATTTCACACTCCTCTCTGGAGATATCGGCTGTGCGGGGACAACGGTTATATCGGTGTACGAGGAGGTTGGTCTAGAATAAAACTCTGGCGAAAAAGTTCGGCACGTGAAATTACAGCGAATGTTCTCTTTTGGAATCGTTCGCCCCCAAGTGTCGCAGTACCGAGTCGGCGCCAATATTACAGGGGTCTCTACAGGCGATGAGCGGAGAAAGGCTATTACTTTGGTGAATGGGTTGAAAGAGTGCATTTGTGTTGAGGGAGATATATATATATATATATATATATGTGCTACTGGAGGGAATCACCCATAGCAGAAAAAGGCAGTACAGACAGGGCTTTTAGTGAGTAGGAGCCTCAGACTATTCCGATGGTGTCATGCCGTTTGCCCATGGAGTTCTCTCAAAAAAGAGTATATGAGTCTTTAAAATGCTGACGTAAGCGATTATGTCATCTACTTTAAAGAGCCTCAATTCTTTGCTTCTTCTTTGGATTATTTCTGTATTGACGTGAGTGATCTTATTAATATAGCTTTATATAAGTAATCCGGTCAATCACGCCACAAAGTCTAGCTCTATCAATGTGGCTGTACATCAATATAAACCCCAAGGATCACTAGATCCGAATTATTACGAAAGTTGAAAGTTCAAATCTCAGAGATATAAAAGCTGGTTTGAAAAGAGAGTCTTGGTTAGAGATAGTCCTTTGCATGTTATGTGTAGGTATGATTGACTCTCTTTCGGAAAAAAATCATGCATCAACGTGCATAACTATTTATCTTTGATCCGCATCTGGTGACTCTTAATCAAGCCGAGTCCCCAATAACACCTCTTATTGCGTGGAGCCTGGAAATTAACTGGCAACATCTATGTCAGCGATAGATGAAATTACTAACAGTTATAGCTTTATTCTCAGTCAGTCACTCCGCAACGTCGGTGGGAAAAGTCCAAGGCTACACACCCCGCTTTCCAGGAAGCAAGGTAGTTCTTCCCGAGAAATGATCTGAACATAAGTCATTCTCTCATGCCAAAGCCCAACAATCATGCTCCACTGCCCATGCAAGATAATGCACAAATATGCATGCATATGCAGTAGACCGCATACACCAGATATTATGTGCGGAGTCAAGATCCAACTGCCGGTCACTTCAAGGTCTATAAAGGTCAGTGGTTATATATCTACATTGATCAGCCGCAAACCTCCTGTGGGTGATGTTTTAGTCGAACTATGACGTTTGACACATATCCATTTGTCGTGATACGTGAGTATCAATATGATATTATTTCACAGAGAAGCATCATGTATACCGTAAAACCGTCGGTGGGAAGCATAATATGGCAGAATGCCAACTTCCATTCGCAATGTTGATCTAGGCAACCTATTCATTGACGATTAAGTCCACTATTGTTCTGCCTCACTGCATGCACATGCACTAGACTGCATATGCCTTAGGGGAATGCAAGCGGGGTTAATTGAAAGGTCCACTGTGGCCGCTCCAGCCGGCTGACAAAGTCGGGGTTGTTGTGTACGACCGAACCTCCTCACGAGTGGTTAATTCCAAGCCCACTCGGATGGTTTAAAGCCCATCGTGATTATATGGACATATGTACAGTTCATCGTGTGTGCAGCTTATGCTGCCAGATCGTCTATCTCCGGATTGATAAGACCACGTTGCAGATTAAGGTTTGCTCAACGAGGCGGCATGCTAGAATGGAAGGCTCTGGTCCGAGTCATGCATGGGCGATCGACGCCGGATTAGACCAAAGAGGGGGAGTGGCGGATGAACGGAATCGGTTGGTATATAAGAGTGATGAATAGTCAGAGAAATATACACAGAATAATGGAAATCAACAATCATCACAACATCATTTATTCAGCTTATTGCCATTAATACCAGCTTGCATAGTGCGAGGCGATGGGCAACGCCGAGACTTTCTTTTTCCATCAAACATAGGCTATACTTTTTGCTCGTTGCAAACGGTCTATCCTCCAAATTGAAACGCAGCGCGTTTGCATTATACTTTGCGCAAAGACACCCTAGTGGAGTAATGTGAAGCATTTCCGAGGTGCCTGGTAAGAAACAATGACTAGAAGATTGCGGTTTTCACATTTTCCCCACTGTGATTGGACCTCTTGTTGTGAGAGCCAGTTGCATTTCCGGATGATTGACAGTTTTAGTTCTATTACGTTCTGGACTCAGATTACGTGCTATTTTGCATGTACCAAATGGACTGGCAGCAGAAAGCTTGCTAGGTATAAAGGAGCGAGTTTTTTCACTCAATAGAGAGGAATTGTGTCAGCGATAACGTACGTAATGCATGAAATTACTTACAGGAACTCAAAAAGGATTAAGGCTACACACAATCAGTGATTAATATCACAGAATAAGAGAACTTATTCGTTGTTCATCAATTACCACTTAAAGACTAAAACTCTGACAGTTTGGAACAACTCTGCTCAAGCTTTGTTAAAAGGTACTAAATTATATGCCTTCATTCTATTTACACCCACGCTTAATCAAGGAGCCTCTAAGTATGACAAGGCGGTCAATTGTTGCCCGAGGTCCTAGATCCCCCAACAGTCAAGAATAAATCATCGAAATAATAGGTACATTCAACCGATCAAGGTTCGATGTTTACACATCTGTAAGATATCAGCCAGAAAAGCGTAATTCGGGATGAGCATAAAATATTTCCAAGCAATTTAAAGTGAAGTCCAAGGACAAGCATTAAGGATGATGTTAATAAAGATACACACCCGCTTGTATTGCTTTTAATTATTCATAGTGTCGACAATGACGTGAGTAATACATGACTTTATTAGCAGCTATAGCTTTATACCATAAAACCAGTTAGTCACGCCGGAGGGAAAGTCCCGAGGCTACACGCCCAGCTTTCCAAGGAAGTGTAACATATCTCCCCGAGTAATGGCCCCTGAACATTCGTCATTACTCATGCATAAGCCCAACATAATGCTCCACGGCTAGTGCACTATATGCATATGCAGTAGACCGTGTAAGGCAGAGACGATTACACGAGGAGTTATTTAGACCCTTGGTCGCTCCAGGTCTATCAAGGGGGGTGGTTGTACATTATTGATCAACCCGAATCCCCTGTGGGTGATGTTAAGTCCTATTATGTGGAACCTGTATATTAGGTTATCCGGCAACAGCTATAAGCATATCTTGCATAAAAGTCTAGACTGCTTAGCTCTGTGCCATTTTAGGTACGGCTTGAAATTAGGTAGTTCTTTATGTTCTAGACGACGCAAGCATGCACATCGCAAGCTCAAAGGGGAATTGGCAGCAGACGGCTTGGTGGGTATAAAGGAGAGAGTTTGCCCGCTGATCTGCATACAGAATTTTCAAAGAGGATGACCAACAACTTTGGATACATCCGCAACAATCACCAGCTTTTCATCAAGAGACTCGTGATTGCACACTACACTGTGCAACTTTAGAAATCGGCAATCAGAACGACCTAGCGTCTCGACACTCATCTAATCGCTTTTAGTTAAAGGCAAGAACTAATAGATATTACACCCACAATTACCTCATGGCACCGAGAAAGGACCGTAGCTCCGATGTAAACCGTACGCCTCAGGAGGAACTGTCTAGCGACATATCTCCATACATAGCCCGATAATCATTTTTCCGGGTTTATATTAATTTATCCCGAAACTGCGCCACAGGCTTATTCCAAAACAAATTCATTCTCGTCTATCTCAACGAAATTCATTCCCGTCCATCTCAACGAGGTAAAAGTTCATGCACCTAATTCTTTCTTGATATAAGCTCCTTAGCTCTTGCTTGCAAGTTATAGCAAAAGCTCATAGCATGCATGTGGCACGTGAGCCATTTTCCAACTCCAAAAGCGTTATCCCAATGGGGAATTCATGGATGGGGGCTAGACTCTCTCCCATGCATCATGCACCTTTGATGGCTGGTGGTAAGATTCATGCAGGGGTATCTGAACTATCAGTGTACAAAGGCTGCTCAGACTTCTATAAGGCAACTAATATCACTGCTCACACATCGCACGACCCAATCAAGCCTTGCCCTCTTAGCGTTCGGCATGGCGGCACGCTAATCATGCATCTGCATTAATCTACCGGAAGTATGTACACCTGCATTTATCGGAGTTTACATATATCGGACATGCAGGTACCGCATGAATAAGGCGTAATTTTCTCGTTTTAATGTGGTGCTTAAAGGGCTTTTCATCCCCTTTCTATTGCTTTTAAAGTTCGGCCAAAGTTTTACGGGAGGAGGGATGCCAAGGCGGAAAATCTGTTTTTCCGGTCTGCCATGTACATGCACGGGCAAATAGCCTCCTGCATTAGATCAATCTGATAATGAGGACATTCTACGGCAAGGGAGTGATGTTCTTGGTCCAAGTTCGGCTGAGCCATTATTATTTTTTTACTTTGCTCCGACGGGGTCCCAGAGTCAGATGATGGAGATTGAGATGCAAAAAAAGGCGCAGCTGAATGCAGTTTACAGATGCAGATCCTGATCAACAAGATAAATCTTAATTGGCCAAGAAATATGCATGCCTGCATAAGTTCAACGATATAAAAAGCCCTCGAAGCCTTAAATTTGTCCCCATGTTGCTTGCCTATTATTTCCTACTGGCGCTTTCAACTGCAGCCCAGTTGAATCAACTCTCTGAAATCGAATGGGATGTCAACGGATGCAAAAATGCGGTGGATCAAGCTGCCACTTTCAGTGAAGGGGCATCAGGGAGAAGCTCTTTCAAAAATGCTTGTGCTTTGCCTCAGAACCTTGGCTCGGTGATTGATTGCATTTACTCCAATATGGGCGTCAACAACACCAAAGCTGAGGATGCATTTATTGGACTCTGCGCAGACTTCAAAACCCTCACCCATCAAGACCTTTATGAGGCTTACACAAACGCCTCAAACTTCTTTATAGATCTCGATACCGATACAGAGTTCAACAGAACTCTGGTAACATATCGCCCCGTCAAGAACGGTAGGGTGGCCAAGATGTACCCTATTCTCAGGAACTCTCTCAAATACATGGGACAGAATGTTAACAACGGGCACTATCTCGGAGCAGGATCAGTCGCCTTTTGGTGTCTTTTATTTGTATTCAGTGCAGTTTGTAACTGGTTTAAAGTGATTTTCCCCTCTGTTACTCAGAAATTTAACGATCCCCTTTCGAAAATGCTCAGAAGGGGTATTTTCCTGCCTGCTGCTTTCCAAAAGGCTCATCAGAACCCGGTCAAGCTCATGGGCATCACAGGGCTGATTCCAACGCGGTTTGAGACTATCGTGATCGCTCTGCATACAATCTACTGCATTTTAGGATGTTCCGTAGGATATAAATACCAACAGGGAGATCCAAGGTATACATCGGCATCGATGGCTTTAGGCCGTTATATCGGTGATAGGGTTGGGTTCATTTTGGTGTACCAGCTTCCCTTAATCTTTCTTTTCGCAGGCCGGAATAACTTTATGCAGGTGATCACAAGATGGCCGTACTCGCGTTTTGTTGTTTTCCACAAATGGCTGGCTAGAACAATGTTTGTAGAACTTATTGTTCATGCTGCCGGCTGGTCCCACAACTTTATACTGCGTGATATCTACCTCACCAACGTTACGGAAAAGTACTTTATATGGGGCATTGTAGCCACCGTTGCTGGCGGTATAATGTGTTTTACAGCGGGTCATAAACTGAGAAGTCTCAGCTATGAGACGTTTCTGCTCATCCACATCGCTATGGCGGTATTATTTGTTGCTGGCGGATGGCTCCACTGTGAGGAGACCCTTAATGAGATGTTTTTCTATGCCTGTGCTGCTGTATGGTGTTTTGACCGGTTTCTGAGACTATGTCGTATGGCTTCTTACGGTGTTCAGACAGCTGAAGCGGAACTTGTGGCTGGCGAAACTATGAGACTTACACTGCCAAAGGGGGTCCTATGGGCTCATTTCCCTGGTGCTTATGGGTTTATCCATTTTATTACGCCGAAAACCTTTTTCCAGTCGCATCCTTTTACGGTAACGGTTAACCAAGATACCGGAAAGATCCACATGTATTGCAAGATCAAAGGCGGTGTTACAAGTACTCTTTACAAGAAACTGGAACACGGTCCGCAAAGTATTAAAGTGTGTTTGGAAGGTCCTTACGGCCAAAAGTACCCATACGACAAATACGACACAACAATTCTTCTTGCTGGCGGTAACGGGATCCCAGGGCTTTACGATTCGGCCATGAGTCTAACAAGAAGAAGCATTGAAAAGACTCACATTAAGCTGTACTGGATTATCAGAGACTGGAAGTCTATCAACTGGTTTATGGAGGAACTTTTGGCTTTGAAGAACACAAGGGTCGAGGTTTGCATCTATATCAGTAATCCGGAGTCGGTCTTTGAAGAGGTGACATACCAAACGGGATCTTCCTCGGATGAAGAGGTTAACGAGAAAAAATCAGACACCCCTACACTTAGCGTTAAAGAGTTACTGAACTTTATAGATATTAAACAGGGCAGACCCGATGTGGCTCAGATCTTGTCACACGATATAGCCGAGTCGAACGGAACTGTGGCCGTTGGTGCTTGTGGGCATCCGGCAATGTGCGATGACGCGAGAGCTGCGGTTGTTGAGAATCTCGAGAGGAGCTCTAGAGTGGACTATTTTGAGGAGTTGTTGGTCTGGTAGAGATCACAAATCGATAAACCCCATTCAAGGTCTGTTAGCGATACGGAGCGCCCGAAGGGCCGACTTTTTTTATAACTGCTACATACTTCCACTGCAATAGTCATGCTGTCATTTTGATATCTTTGAAACTGAGCGTGCTACAATGGGTTCCCAAATCGCTCTTCGTGGCCCAGAAAAAGTCGTGTATTGGCTGATTGTCTTAGTGTACTAACCAACTATGGAATAACTTTTGCCTCAGATCGTTGTGGGATCTAACATTTGCACCTTTCTCCTCTTCAAGTTCTCAGAACTTGAGTGTATTTCATTCTTCCTACCATTAAGAGTACGTGCTACGACGGCCGGAGAAACGGCTTTCGGGAAGGCTAAAGGTCGTGCATGGGCCGATAGTTCAGCATATACGGACATGAAATACATGGATAAATTTACGCTCACACAAGCTCGTATATTATTTCTCTGAGGCATCAGAACTTGTAAAAGCGATCTCAATATGGTACGCGCGTCCATGCATGTAGTGGCACCTTCATGCACTGTTTATGCACTACTATGCAGACATATGTACCGATATGTATCCATATGTACATTGAGGGAATAGCTGTAAGGGGTTAAATGTAACGGCTGAATTCATCAAAATGGCCCTCTAGATCCATCTTGAATCCTTGAGGCGGATATGGTCAACTACTTAAACACGGAGTCATGACAGTGCTCAACAATGCAGTGACAGCTGACCTAGACCAGCTCGGTGTGACGACACTCAGCCATCTCTATGTTCCTACCTTACCAATCCATGTAGATGCAGTACATCCATCTCCTCTTTTACTATCGGATCTAAAGACGCCTGTTATGACTGTGCTCTCATTTTTACCTTATTAAAGTACACAAAGGAGGACCGCATTTAATATGCCTCACGGTCTAACCCAGCTATGGTAGCGTACACCCTTTGCATACTTTGTAGGCAGTTGTCTTTTCTTAGCGCACGCGTTACATGAAACCTGGACACCATTTAGAGCGTTACAACCCGTACACCATCGCTTGATCTAACGCATAAACAGTATTCTTCTCAATAACATATACAAATGTCTATATTCATTTAATTGAGAGCAGGGGCATGGGCATAATTATAGAGACTACCATGGACATTTCATTTGCACGACTCATCTCCCTTAAAGTCTCCCTTAAATAAAGAAATGTAGAAAAACGTTGAGGAGCTCTTTGAGCGACTCGGAGCGCTGGAAAAGCCGACGTTTTTCCAAGGATATCTGGACCCTCTGTCGTATCAACTTTCTGTAATTTATTTTTGATATTTCTGAAGCTGAGCGACTTACGACTTGATAAAAAGTCCCAAAATCGCTTATTTGGTCCAGAAAAAGTCGTGTGTTGTCGGTAACCAATTCATGATAACTCTCTCGTGGAAGGGTATTAGAGTCTACAAAAACCTGTAGTAGAATCTTTCGAATATTGTGATCTCTGTCATGTAATTTATTTGCATCTACAGTTTGAAGTAGTCTCGCTATGACGGTAGGAAAAGCCATCGTGTGCTTTACCGGACGTAGGAGAAACATATTTATATGTCTATTATAGAACATGGAAAAGAATGCATAATCGTTTTTAAAACAAAAATTCTTGTTCTTTTTGTCTCTTGAATTTCTCTGTCGCACATAGGTTTATGCCCTTTATGCTCTTTTTGCCTTGAAGCATACGCGTACATTTTTGACCCACTTTATATCCTGTCTTTTGATTTTTCTGTTCGGGGAAATCTCATGCTTTCCTTCAGCAGGAATCGATCGTTGATGTTGGGTCTACTCTTACTGCTTCGTTTGACTTCTTCTATATATGCACTGTTTTGGAAGCATTGAGAGGTTATATGGCGCTAGGGGGACTCACTCGATCTGCTGCAAAATACACACGCTATTCATACCGTGACGTAAGTAAAAGATATGCACGTTCATGCACTGGTGACGGGACGGCCTCATCTAGAACGTCCGTTTTAACCAGTATTAACAGAAACTTTGAAGAGGGAATTTTTGACTTTGCGAGCCGTACGTAAATATGCCACTATGTTATGAGATGGTAGACAAAGTGCTCCCGGACTGGCAACCCCTCCCGGACTGGGCATCATAGAAGAGATTTCAGAAGTAAAGACAGGAGAAGAGGACACCAATAAAAGGAAATTCCAACATAAGACCTTACAGGTTTTAGGTGAGAGGTAAAGAATTTTCAACTCTTTAGTCATAATAGGTGTCATCTCTTCACATGTATGATAATCTCATCTTGCATAGAGAATATACTAATATCTCTCACACTATCATAGGGCCGTCAAAAATCATCCCATTATACCTCAATTGGCTCAAAACTTACCAGATCTGATGACCCTCAACATAGGTTGAAATTCATGCCTCTCATGTGAAAGAAAAAAGAAAGCTTCTTTGATCAAAATGAGATAGTACGTGATGTAGAGTGGACAGCATGCGAATGCAGACCCCTCCGCCAAAGTGGGCGCAGGAGACACAGCTTCTGAACAAATACATCCAGTAGCCTACCAAACTCGTTGGCTTCCAGCAGCCAGAATCAATGTCAGCAGAGGTAATTTTAACGATCATCCCAGTTTCGTCTGTTGTCATAGAAGCTACACAGTGACGCAATGAAATGTATAACAGAAGAAAAATGTTATAAGAAATTTGCTGCTCATTGTAGCTTGTCTTACCCAGTTATGTTAATCTGTCTAGCAAAGAAGGGCCTAGATCCAATTTGGTGGAGGTGATCTAGATCGCAACCGTGAGAGCAGCTTGAGTTGAAAGTTTTCTAATTATATCAAGAGATGAAAGAGTAGTGCCCCCAGTCTTTTGTTCCTTCGAGTTAAATCTCGACACATCAGTAAGCCATACCATGGTATGAGGATATCCATAAATCAGGTTCGCCTCGTTTGAGTAAGCAGCATGTGGTCTTCATTGAAAGCGTCCTCGATGTATTTGGGGCCCTGAAATAGAGACATGACCAGAGTTCTTGCTGGGAAGGTGCTAACTCTTAAATCTTTGCTACGTTTGTCTTGCGGGCTTCAGAACTGTCCCCAAGCAAAAAAAACATCTGAAAAGACGTCAAAGCTGGAATCACGTGAAAAAGAGCCGCACAATATTTAGAAAGAGTACGTAAATATGTACACCTCATGCATCCTATGTCCACCAAAGAAAATTGACAAAACATAATAAATGTCACATCCATACACCCCAATGAAAGACTACACCGTTGCAGTTTTAGGATGCGGTGTAATGGGGACTGCGGTTCTTTCTGCGATTTTAAACTCCTCCTTTGAGCCGTACCCGGCCAAGTTTATCTGCTGTACTGGATCTGAGGCGTCTGCCTCGAAACTGCAGTCTAAATTTGGCGATAAAATCGAAACCAGTTTTGGTAAAGATGGAAATGTGGATGCTGTTAAAAGTTCGGATATCATCATTCTCGGATGTAAGCCTTTTATGTGCGACGAAATCATGGGACAAGTCTCTGAAGGGCTGCACGACCAATTGATCATTTCGCTGTTAGCCGGATGGACCATTTCTCAGTTAGAAAAATACTCAAAGTACATTGCAAGAGTAATGACAAACACACCGGCCCAATATGGCTACGGTATGGCTGTTATATCTCTGAGTGAGCCAGCAGAAGAATACGACGACTTAATCTTGAAACTAATCAACCCGGTCGGTAAGGCTATAAAAGTGCCGGAAAAAAATATGGTGGGTGCTTCCTCAATTGTAGGGTCAGGACCTGCTTTTTATTTGTTGATGCTGGAATCGGTAATTGAGGGCGGTGTAAGAATGGGACTTCCTTACCCTGTTGCCAGAGAATGTGCTATAAAGACTATGGAGGGAAGTGCTAAGATGGCTGAGATCACAGGAGAGCATCCTGCTGTTTTAAAGAATGCGGTGTGCACTCCCGGTGGGATGACTATTGGCGGGCTGATGGAGATGGAGGATCGCGGAATCAGAAGTGCCATCGCCCGCGGTGTAGAAGAGGCTGCCAAAATTGGGAGTAGTTTGGGGAAGAAGTGAGCTCCTTCGAAGCGGTCCTTCGAAGCGTAAGCTTTGAAGGACCTAAATAAGGGAGAATACATGAACAATAATAAATAAATAAGGAAGAATACATTTTTGGTGGACGCATATATTGCGACTACATCACGTGACCACTCAATTATGGGTCCGATTATCTCTCTTGTGTCGTCACTTGAAAAGAGGATCTTATATACACAGACATACGCACCAGTCTTTTTACATAGGTGTTTATGGTGCACGTCAGACTTGAAAGTCTGGATGCGACTTGACTTTCACGTGCCAACAAGGGTCACGTGAACTTGCCTTTCTCTATTCTACATTACTATTCTACTTATCTGCAGCTAGCAACCTAAAAAATGGGATCCAGCCCTGTTGCCCTCCTCTTTTCTCCGCCTTTTATATAAGACCACTCTTTCTATTTAATAGTCAATGGAATACAATACATAGCTACTTTTGTTCGTCCTCTAGACGAGCCTCTTGCTATCACACGCAACCACACTTTTTGCTACTACGATAGTCGACTCTGTGCAAGCGACTGAAGCTCTTTTTCGCCTAATACTGTATCTCTAAATAAAGGAGTGAATATATATATGTGTTTGGTGTACGGGTTGTAGTAGTTAAGAGATAAAATCTTGAGACCAAAACTGGTGTTGGATACAGAACGTAAGTGAAGTATATGTTACTAAGAGTTTAATAGCACGTACGGCGGAAAGCCCATCTGTGGTCCAGTACAATAACATACTGGATAGGAAGAGGTATACTAGCACCTGCTTCCATGTAGTGACGAAGGTGAACAGTCCTACGGTGAGAGTTTGACTCGAGATCAGTCGGCTCTATTAGCACAAGTCCATACAAGATGATTGCTCCATCGCTCTATGCGATTGACCGCATATGCTAACAACATATGTGTGGGGTTATATAATAGTATTGAGTATACTTCCCCAGGAAGGCCGCATTGGCCTGCGGTTACGTTAAAGGTAACCCGAATCTCCTTTGGTAAGTTTTTGGTCGGAAGCATCCGATATTAGACTCAGATAGCTGCAAGCTATTGGTCAACGCATTAGTGCAGCATTAGCTACGTAATGTGCATGAATCTTGTCGCCAGAATCGGACCGAGGCGTATGCGAACGACCTGATTGGTTAAGATTGGTGTTTTCGCACTGCGAAAGGAGACAAAAAGAGATAGAAACAGAGATATAGCCCATTCACGTTTTCTCACAATAACTAATATGGACACCAACAATCTGGAGCATCACAGCACTGACGCTAAAATCTGGCCAGTAGAATCTGAGACTGGGTTGTTTAAAGATGGCAGTCGCTTTTACCTTCTCGTTGTAACGTGATTCTCTAAGGAGTCTTTCATTACATGAGTCTCATGAATATGACCTGAATATAAAGACTGCACCATAATATTCTGTTGTCAACCCTAAAGGCTTGGTACAAAAGATCGGACAGACACCCTATGCATTCCACCAAGACATAACAGAATATGTCTCTCTACACCTGTTTATCTCTCCCCCAAACAGAAGATATTGATTTGTGTGCGCTCTCTACTTGCAGCTCCCTCATAATGCCAAAGTTGAAACCATTAAAACAAATCAGTTCATTCGCATACGCGGTCAGAGTCATTTCTGATCCGATCTGGCGACAATAGTTCATGTGCAATAAGCTGCAAATACGGTGCTTCGCTTTGCATATAAGAGGCAGCCACCTAAATCTAACATCAAGTGCCCCACAAGGGGACTCGGCCTCTTGGTAGGACAAGGTCTTGAATATACATCTGGAGAACCCCACGCATTGTTCTATATTTCTATGCGGTCATATGGGCTGCAGAAGCCTGTAGTCTTCAGGTAAGATTCACCGAAGAAGTGCAGACTGTGGTAAAGGCGATATTCTGTAATCTCCTTTAACTTTTAGCTCATATCATAATCCCGTCTTCCAGTTACTAAAGAAAAGTCATGACGTACGTATACATCCCGCTGCATATGACATAGTGTTATTCTCATTCAGCTAATGGTGATCTAATTATATCATCATACAGCAGTGTATGGCCAAGAGATGGTATTCCTTACAGTTATTCTTAGGCCGTACTACAAATCGAGTAAAATGACGCAAGATCCGCCCAAAAAAGGAATAAATACAAAGTGCTAATCAGGGCCTCCCCATCTAGCCGGCTCGGCCTGAGATGAAGTGACCCGAACTTTCTGAGGATGTTTAAAGAGACATCATGTTTCATGCTAAAGACTTAATGACTCACTTTATTGGACGTTATCACAATTCACTCGCTTTATCCGATATGGGAATCAAGGAGCAGGTAAGCCGTGATTGAAGCATGCACTCAGATTTATGCACAATTATGCACCTTTATGCACTTTTATGCAATTTTGTTTCCGAAAGAGGGTCAATTATACAACATTTTTCTTCAAGAGGAAATGTTTTCTCCGTAACGAATAATTTTCAAACCAGCTATATATTTGAATATTTTCTTCCGCAGATAAATTTTATCTGATCCGGAGTCAGAAAACAGCTCAGATCCTTGTATGACAAGTAACCTGTTAATCTAGTTGACTCTTGACGTGTGTAAGTATCTCACACCAGGACCAGTTATTTTGTGCTTTCCAATCTACAGCTCAGCCAGCAACTCTGAGATCACCACAAAAGGTGAAGTAACCATGAACAGGTACACATGACCTAGAGGCCCTTTCAGAACAACTGAAAGTGGTGATGCCCAGGTCTTTTTGCATTCAAGTAAGACTGTCTCACCAGCCTTTGCTAAAGGTCGAGAAAGGTCTCCGATGGGACCTTTATAATCGAAAAATACAAGTAAAACCAGTCTAGCGATATTGTAAAGGAAGACCCGACTAAAGAAACCTCGGCTGGAGGTCCTCAACTCTTACAAGACAGGCTACATCAAGGACCGCAAGTCAATCACAACCACCATCTCACAGTAATGAATTCTATACAAACTATGTAGACTTTGGTTTTGAGATAGAATGATCCTCCTTCAGCTGCTGCATGATTCTGTTAAACTCCTCTTCCTCCATAGACTTCAGCATCTCTTCACTATCCTTAGGGTTTCTGTCTCCACGGAGGAGCTCATCCATAGTTTGGCGTTCCTTTTGAGCCAGTACTTTTTCTCTGGCATACTTTTCATCACGAAGGGCGGCATAAATGAGGAAATTGAACCAAACCTCGGCAAAAGAATAAACAAAGACAAGCCCATTACATATATAAAAGGAAGAGCCGGCATAACAGTATGTAGCTAGTGCGAAAAAGGTAAATAAGCGGAACGGCACAGCAGACTCGAAATACGCGATATTTGAATCAAATAACGGGATCAAGTCCGATAATGCAATGACTAGAAATAAAACAGAAATTATCCCGAAAACGGGAGAGTATTCATTTAGTTCAACAATGGGCTAAGCGTTAGGGATGGGAAAAAATGGGACAAAAAACGTACCAATTGCATTGCCTGGGTGAGGATAATCACCAGGGGAAGTTCAAGCACTGCCATCGGGTCCTTAAGCAGCATGAATGAGACGGTTAGGAGGAATATGATTCTTCCATAGTTGAGAGTCTTTGACGAAAGAGCTGTCATTTTTGAGGTTCGAGTCGCGGAGGGGTGAATTTGTATGGACCCAATGATCGCAAAAAAAAAACAATAGGCATAGAAAAGGCAAAAGGGCGCAGAGGGCATAAACTCCCCATGACTATATAGGCATAACAGAAAAATCGTAAGAGAGTATCTACGTCGATGTGAGCCTTCAGGGCTGATTTGGATGGTATTTCTAATTCCGTCAAGATTGAAGTGCCATTAGCTCAAGAGGTGACACCCTTTTCGCGGACCAGTTGATCATATCAATTAACCACCTCACTTAGCGTAATAAGAGGAGGCTCATCTGGATTGACATCTTATTTTGCTTCGGAATACCGGGATTAATGTGATAGATAGAGTATGTCCTACCATCCTTATGCAATACGAGATAATCATACAAAGTGGTACTGTAAATGGATAAATGTATAGACCAAATATCGAATGACTGCGCATCTTACTAAAGAGTTTGATAGTTTTAATACTACAGCTCAAGATCAAACTTGGTGAACATTTACAGCCAGCCTCCCCAGAAGGATTTGTCGGATTATCAGCCATAATCCGGGAAAACAATGTGATGCAACTTTGTAAAAAGAAAAGATCATCATGTATAAGCATCTATGACTTGCGGAGAAGGTCATCTGGCATGCGGATAAGTCACTCATGATATGTCACATCATGTGTTTCCCCACATCAATCGGTATATAAAAGAGGCCACAAACCTCAACTATGTAGCAGCTTTAGGTAGAGTAAAAGCCTTGCATTGTCAAACATAAGTGAAGAACGTTATTACTATGGATTGCTGGACATTCTAAGAGAACAATCAAGACTGAGAATGAATCAGCCTGCCCGAGTTGCTCAACCTGGTATTGATGCCTCGACCGAGGCTCCCAGATCCCCGAACTACCAACAGGATTATATGTCCAGTTGTTAATTAGCAAGTCTCTGGCTCAAGGGAATTGAATGGTGGACTATCCAATCACAGGCACCAGAGCATATTTGGCATAGACTTGTCACAGTCAATATATCAAAACCATTTATTGAGCGAAAATATTGGCATACATTTTCATGACATTTATCACTAATGAAAGACCAGACTGTAAAACATGTATTTAATACAATCTATGAGCATACCCCTCAAATAAATTCTTCTCATATAAAAGGGGAAGGTCTCAACAGAACCTTCCCTTGCATAAGCACATCTCCACACCGCGCATGACGCAGGTAATTTAACCGCATCTTCGGCCCACGTTTTTTGCACCTCTCTGCCCCACCGCTAAATTTACCAGACTCAAGCAGTCTTACAAAGTCAAACTCTCGAATCACTCAGTCACTGCCCTACGACTTAAAAAAACACCCCAGAGGAAGAAGAAAAAGAAAAAAAAACACTCATCCCTGCACCAGCTATGACGACTCCAGCACCAACTCTATACCCTTCAGAGCAAGAGTTTAGGGAGCCGATTCTTTATCTGAGCTCTCCCGAGGTGGTGGCTATCGGTGAAAAATATGGGATTTTCAAAATTGTTCCTCCGGAGAACTGGAAACCTCCATTTAGCCTCGATAAAGAGAATTTCCGCTTTATCACCCGACTGCAAAGGCTAAACGAGCTGAATTTGTCGAATAGGTACAAGTCCGAGTGGCTTACAGGCTTTAATAGCTGTATGCGTATGCTCAATAATGCAGAGTGCGAGAAAGGGGTAGTTAAATTGAAAGACGGCAGTTTCAAGCATATTTATGAGATATTTGTTGAGGGAGTTGACAATTTCAAATTCGATAACTTGCAGGAACAGAAGAACCTCAAGACCTACATTGATTTTCTCATGAAAAAAGATGTACTCCACGACGATCCCACCAACCGCACTTCATGTCAGGTGTGTCGTAGCAACAAGAACCGGGCTAGTCTACTTTTATGCGACGGCAGAAAATGCAAAAGACAGTTCCATTTGAAGTGTCTTGATCCTCCTTTAAAGAGAGTCCCCAAGGGAGACTGGTTCTGCGATCAGTGTCTCACCGGAGGAACAGGAGCTTATGGGTTTGAAGAAGACTATAAATCTATATTTTCCGTTGACGATTTCGCAGTTTTCTCCAAACGGTTCGAAGAACTCGTCTTGCAGAAAATGGGGCTCGAGCATAAACCTTCGTTGGAGACTTTGGAAGAGACTTTTTGGCGACTGGTTAATAACCCAAGGGCTTCACTTGAAGTTAGATACGGTGCAGATATACATAACCCTTTCCCCGGCCAGATCTCCGGGTTCCCGATGGAACAAGGAGATAGTTATAGCGAGCACCCTTTCAACTTGACGAAACTGCCCTTTGCAAATGGGTCGCTTTTGAACTATATAGACGAAGACGATATCTCGGGAATGACGATTCCGTGGATATATATAGGATCACTTTTTTCCACTTTTTGTTGGCACAAAGAAGATCACTATACATTGAGTGCAAACTACTCTCATTTTGGAGCACCTAAAAAATGGTACGGAATTCCGGCAACTGGAGCAGATGTGTTTGACAAAGTTTTCCGCAAAATTACTCCAGACTATTTTGAAAAACAGCCAGATCTCATGCATCAACTCGTCACTTTACTTTCGCCAGATGACGTAAGCGAGTTCGCACGTGACCACTTGAACACCAAACTTGCCATCTATAGTGTTACACAAAATGCTGGCGAGTATGTGATAACTTTCCCCAAGGCGTATCATGCAGGGTTCAATGCTGGGTTCAATTTCAACGAGGCTGTGAACTTTACCATGCCTCATTGGCTCAAGTACAGCAAAGCTGCCATTGCCGACTACAAGAAAGTTGGTAAGGAGAACGTTTTCAACTACATAAAGCTGATTCGAAACGTTTTGCACGAGTTTCTGCAATTTCCAAAGGGTCAAGTGTCATCGAGCTTTCGTGATTATATAGATATGATTATTTTTTGTGTAGATGAGTATGAGCATGAGTTTAAAGCTCACTCTACATCCAATCCGAGCCTCGAAATGGTCAAGCTGCGATACATTGCTCCGTCTGCTCCAACGAAAAAGCTCAAGGAGGAGCTCCTATGCAAAGAGTGTCGATCATGTGTCAACTTTAAATGGGTAGAGCTACTTCCGTCGGCTTTTATTCTTGGAAGGCTTTTGACTAAAAGAGGATACCGTAATGCGCAGCTTCATACTCCGGAACTTACTCCTGTGCGGTCCAGTACTCCGGATCGGGAAGCGGAGTTTGCTCGGATTATCGCCGAAGCTAAAAAGCTAAGCGAGATTACAGGAAACAGTAGCAAAAGGCCCTTGGAGAGCGAGCCTCTCGATTCGAAACGGAGACGCCCCAGGAGAATGGGGTCTCCGAAAGTGGAGGAGCCTCGCAAGGTTGAAGGTGTCAGGGAGATCTACTGTTTGGAGCATTTCCAAGACGCCACAAACCATCATTCCCGGGAAGATATTCTAAGTCGGGGACTGGTTTACTTAGATTACGACGAGCAGCAGGAAACGGCCTTTTTGCGAAATGTGAGGGAGAAACTGACAGAGTATGAGTAGATTTAATGACCATTATGTTTTTTGAGGCGGGTTGGAGTTGGGTGGAGAGCTGAGTAGTGTTCTGCTACTGAACAGCCACAGTTGATCCATTGAGTAAGACTTGCAGTCATAGTCAAGCATATTTCAGCCCGTTCAATAGAGTACTGGAAGTTATCCGATTAGACTTTTAGGTACTATTTTGAAATCTCCGAAAGTCCATTAAACATTCGAGACATTATCTCAGTTTACTTTCAATTGTTTCCCAGGAAACCGTCTTTAAGGCCTGATGGAAAGAGATGGTGAGTATGTTGACTGAAACCACTATGGACTCAATAGCCGACTGATTCGAATTGAACTTGAACGAGAAGGAAACGGACAACCCAACTCTACTTATTTTTCCGAGTTTGGAGAACCCAAGAAGCAGGGCTGGCTGACATTTTCCAGATGGATGAACATTGATTTTTAAGTACGTACATGGTATAGGTTATTTATTTGATTTATTTGATTTATACAATAGAACTTTGTGTGAGATCTCTGTGCTATAGATGTATCAAGTCTATTCTGACTACCCCATACGTGTTATTGACACGATATGGCAGTCCAGAGTATAAATACGTGTATATATTACATAGTATGATATCGGCTTATGAACGTACTTCCTTTCTTCACAACTTCCATTAAATCAATAAAATACTCTCTTTAAACTTTCATGTGTGAAAAGAAAAACAAAAGAATAGCTGATAATTCAAAACATGGCCGCCATGAATTTTGACTGGTTCATTCTATAAAGATGTGGCTTTCGCAGTTAACCTGTTTATTTTTTTTTGAGGTCGCCTTATAGACGACAAAAAAAAAAAGCAAAGTCACATAAAACATAGCCTAAAGTTGAAACGTCCGATGATTTAATAATTTTATTCAGCTACTGATTTGAAGTCAGTTATCGAACAAGTTGTTGTCATCGGAGAGATTACGCAACTGCATCCATAAACATTTATTGTCGATCTGAAAACATGAAGGCCTCGTTTCGAAAGCTGAAAGGTGCTTTGTCTTCAGTGTAAAGTGGTAAAAGTATTCATCACCATCTTAATGCTATAGGCTGAGGATCAATATCTTAAGCAAGGTCGTGTGTTGACCGATTATTTACTTAGCCTGTTGTACCATATCAGTTCCATCTTTTGATCTCCGTGAGACATTTTGGTTTCTCCTACCGCTATTACTCTGCTCACTATGATAAGAAAATCTTTGTCACCGACAAAAGGTCGTGTGCCCACCGCTGGGCCTCGTTGAGAGTGATAAGTAAACATGGCGTATCACTTCTTTCTTCATGCACCACTCGTTTTTCTCTTGCATCAACCCTGTTTGCTATGGTACTGTTATTACGGTACGCACATCTACCGAACATTTAGCCGTATGTACAGTATAGAGGTAGGAAGAATATAGATAGTAAGAGGTTTAAGGGCTAATTCAATCTCAAGAACCGGATTACCCAGAGCCTTGATGTCCGCCAGATCAGGCCATTCAAGCAAAGCGGAAATGATTAGTAAAATACCGAAGAGTACTACGATAGTATTGCAGCAACTGCAAACCTGGAACAGGAATATCCCCTGGCTTAGCTTCAAAATGGAACCTTAGCGGTCAACAAGCGATATATACGTCGTATGTCTTGCACCCCCTACATCAATGGATGTAGTGAGCTTTGCTCTTTTTTCGACAAATGTTTAACGACCTATTATCATCACCACGTGATCATCACGCAAATCATTTTCGTACCATTATCCGTATAACTGTGCTCTCTCCCTTACCTTTCAAGCACACAAGGGCTCTCAATTTTGCCCATGTCCTCTTGCATAGTATGAATAGTTATGTCATTTGAATAAGGGTTTTTGGCGCAACGTCGAAGGGGTATTTGAAGTCTTGAGAACATATATAGCAAGCGTATGTCGTTGATGTGATCATTTACTCCCGTCTATTGTTGATCCAAAGGAAACAAGTGCAGACGACTCTAAGAGAGATGATGCAGACAACTGCCTAAAGACACACTATCATGACAAGTACGAAGCATGTGACGGCCTGAGCGTTGGTGAAGTTGGGGCAAGAAGTAGCATAAGAAACCACACAGATCTATCTCTGTAAAGACGGAAAACTGATATTGAGAAAATCATGAAGATAGAGGGACATAACAACCAAATAAGGTGTTTGACAACATATGTACCGAGCTAAGCGGGCGGCATTTCTACGCGGCGCGGAGTCGAATGGATCGACTGCATTTGTCTATCCTGACCCTTATATGGAAGTGTCTATTTACTATCCGTCTTGTCTAGGTGGCATTACTACATAACCAATAGAAGTAATCGAATTGTGACCTTGAGATGAATGCGAACACAACTTCTGTATTCAGGATCCCGCGTTTCATCAAAGCTCTTGATACTTTCAGTTTTCCCATTTGCTCAAGTACTAACTCAAGACTAAGACTTTCCAGATCCGGGGATTTTTTTCATGCTGATCTTGATTCACCAAGGAAATTGTTCTAAGACCCGGATCTAAGATTCAGATCTGAAGAGCCTTACCCAATACATTCATGTTCCTGTCCGCAAAAAAGTTTTGTCATCGTGTAAGCCCCTTTCGTAGAACTTGATCAAGACAGTTGAATCGAGCCGCTTTCCGTATCATTTCACAAACCGTGAGACCAATAGGCTCGTCCAACTGTCAAACGCCTTTTGCGTAATCGGAGGTGAGGGACCGAAAAAATATCACCTCCTTCACATTATCCTGAGCGGTCAAAGGTGTGTTGGGGACCTTTCTTCTTGATTGAACTGGGTAAAGAGAGAAGAGCGCGTGCTGAAGGCTCCCTTTCCGTCTAACTGTGTGTTCTTCTGTCTTCTATTGGCTCTTGAAATTGTACCGGTAGGTTCAGAGTTTGCCCTGATCCGTCGTGGGCCATTCAGTGATCTACCCAAAGTATGAAGTCGGCCTGGCTTGGCTTGCTGCTTCAAGAATTGTCCGTGACAAAACAGTTGAGGGAAGAGATAGTTGCTGGAGACTAAAGAAGATTTGCTTTGTTTGTTCTGCTCCGTCTGCTATGCAGGTTCTACTAGTTCAAAGAGTTATACCTTCCATGTTTCGTCCCAGCCAGACATCATTGTCCAACATAACACGAGTTGTCGGTGTGGAAATGAGGTGTAGTTGATCATTTTGTCAGTTTCGCTGTATCTACATCATATGAAATACTATGTGTTCTCATGTAGTCTTGCAGTTGTAAGCTTAGGAGTATTCTACTCAAACTAGAATATATGACAGAGGGCATCTTGCTCTTATCTGCTATTCGTTTGTGAGACTGTAAATACTTCGAATTCTATATTTTAGTGATATTCATCAGGCCTATTTATGCCTTGAAAAGATGCTCCTAAGCTTACGCTTAGTCGCAATTAAGCACATCCACACATTTACTATCAGACATAAAAGAATTATACTATATAATTGACTCAACCACAATCTGTGCATTCAAGTAACCCAAACCTTACACTTTTGAAAAGACAAGCCCACTTCACCTCCGTAACTTGAAGAAAAGTCAGGGGAATAAATATGAGAAAAGTCGAGGAATAAGTACGAGAAAAGTCGGAGGGTAAAATTTGGTCGTGTCCCGCCCAACCGGGTAACTAACTCACCGACGCACTCTGATTGGCCATCCTTAACTAACCAACCAATTTAACACATTCCTGCAGAGTGTACTTTAACATAATCTTCAACCATGGTTCTACCGAGATTATACAACGCCACCACGCGCGCTGCGTTCCAGGCTGCTAAACGCAATTCGATTGTAACCCGCGGATTTGCCACCGCTGCTCCCGCCGTTGGAAAGATCAGAGCTGTTATTGGAGCTGTTGTTGATGTTCAATTCGAACAGGGACAATTGCCCGAGATTTTAAACGCTTTGGAAATCAAGACTCCAACCGGTAAGCTTGTTTTGGAAGTGGCGCAGCACTTGGGAGAAAACACCGTTAGAACCATCGCTATGGACGGTACCGAAGGTTTGGTTAGAGGTAAAGCAGTTCAGGACACTGGAGCTCCTATTTCCGTCCCCGTCGGTAAGGGAACTTTAGGACGTATCATCAACGTTGTTGGTGAGCCCATTGACGAGAGAGGACCAATTCAACATGAAAAAAGGAACCCAATTCACGCGGATCCTCCATCCTTTGTCAGCCAATCCACCACCGCTGAGGTTCTGGAAACAGGAATTAAAGTTGTCGACTTGTTGGCTCCTTACGCCAGAGGTGGTAAGATCGGTTTGTTTGGAGGTGCCGGTGTCGGTAAGACGGTTTTCATCCAGGAACTCATCAACAACATCGCCAAGGCCCACGGTGGGTTCTCTGTGTTCACCGGAGTTGGTGAGAGAACCAGAGAGGGTAACGATTTGTACCGTGAGATGAAGGAGACCGGAGTTATCAACTTGGAAGGTGAATCCAAGGTTGCTCTTGTTTTCGGACAGATGAACGAACCACCAGGAGCTAGAGCCCGTGTTGCCTTGACCGGATTGACCATTGCCGAGTATTTTAGAGACGAAGAAGGTCAGGATGTGTTGTTGTTCATCGACAACATTTTCAGATTCACCCAGGCCGGTTCCGAGGTGTCGGCTTTGTTGGGACGTATCCCATCTGCCGTTGGATACCAACCAACTTTGGCCACCGATATGGGTCTTTTGCAAGAAAGAATCACCACCACCGCTAAAGGATCTGTAACTTCGGTTCAAGCCGTTTACGTGCCAGCTGATGATTTGACCGATCCTGCTCCAGCAACCACTTTTGCCCATTTGGACGCCACCACCGTGTTGTCCCGTGGAATCTCGGAGCTCGGTATCTACCCAGCCGTCGACCCGTTGGACTCCAACTCGCGTCTTTTGGATGCCACCGTTGTTGGAGCCGAACACTACCAAGTGGCCACCGACGTGCAACAAACTTTGCAGGCTTATAAGTCGCTGCAGGACATTATTGCTATTCTCGGAATGGATGAGCTTTCCGAACAGGACAAGCTTACTGTGGAGAGAGCCCGTAAGATCCAGAGATTCCTGTCCCAGCCATTTGCCGTGGCTGAGGTGTTTACCGGTATCCCAGGTAAGCTTGTAAGACTCGACCAGACTGTCAAGTCGTTCAAGGATGTTCTCGAGGGTAAGTACGATCATTTGCCAGAGTCCGCTTTCTACATGGTTGGCGGTATCGAGGATGTTATAGCAAAGGCTGAAAAGTTGGCTGCTGAGACTAAATAAGCGCTTTGTCGACGAAAGAGACAGAGAGATAAAATACTTTGTTTGATTGATGTAGAACTCCCTCCTCTAACCAAAAGTGAGAGTTGTAGAGAAGTTTGAAAGTCACCTTTTTCTGAACAACAAGATGGTGAACGGATGTGACGTCTAGATGCGTAACGTAATGCTTTGCATGAAAAGGTGTAATCTATCCTCCTTCAAAAGTCCGTTGCCCAACTATATTTCAGTCGTAATGTCCAAAGCGTCATCTCCGTCTTTTTGACAACTCGGTCAAAGACAAAAGAGATACCTTTTGCTACAACTCAAAGGATTGTTTCAGATGCCCCTTCGGCAATCTCTTCCTAGCGCCTTGATATTGCTCGCAGAGGCATGCCCATTTTATGCCATTTCTGTGACCTTTCTTTGACTTTTCTGTGCCCTTCTTGTGCCCTTTTCATGGTTTTCTGTTGCCTTCTGTGCCTGAAAAATGTGCGATCACAATACTATCCATCTGTTTATTCAATTTCTCAATTATCCCGTGCCTTGAAGAAGAAATCTCCCTTTGGTTTGATATCTCCTCGTGAGCAATGAGTGACCAAATCTTATCAGCAGCCTTTAATATAATCTCTTGAAATATACGGGGAGATGCTCAAGTGGTCAGCGAGAAATGTTGATCTCCCAGCTGTTGCTTCATTGCAGTGGCACTATTGTTTGGACTGTAAAGCCGGCTAGCCATCACTTGAGAATCCAACCCGATGATGAATGTACATTATTCACAATATAAAATCTTCAGCAACGGTGTGGTCTCAATTCACTAAATGTTACTCACCAGATCATCGTGTATTTTCATTAGTCTGATTTATTGCCCCGTCGACATCTATAGATCATATCCAGATCACAGATCATCGACATTTCAAAATAGCAGTTTGAAGCATCAGAGTCACGTGACTCAGGGATATCATATAAGGAGAAGCCATCGACAGAGGCTTCAAATCGACAAAATGGTGGACAATTCAGAGAAAAGAGTTCCCTAGCCGCTACAGAGGTGGATGGTATTCCGTATAGCTAAATTTTTGACCCCCCCCCCGTGTATCTAATAGCCACCATCTCCCGCTATATATAGATATGCATGCTTTGCCTTACTCTCTGTCTAACTTAGATCTTTCAATTGCGTTTTCATGTCCGCGCTATTTCCTTTCTCTACTGCTTGGGACATACGGAATGCTCCGTCATGGGTCCTGTTCTCCTCCGGTATCTGTACCCCTCGATGCCCGGTCAGATAGTTGAGTTTCCCCGCTGGTGTTTCTTCGGATTCGAATTCCGAAACGAAGGATACTAACAATATTATTGCATATCTCGCAAATTGTCTACGCTTTTATATCTAATAAAGCAGGTATTATGCTCATTCTAACAAAATGTCACAATAGACCTTGAGTATTGATCGCGGCACCCTTGTGGTATCCGTTGATCTATCAAGAGCTCGACATAAACGCGTCTCTCAGTTTGCTGCTTCGAGAACATTTGATTACTGCAGTTACGGAAAGAGAAGCCTAGGCTGAGAAAGGCAGCAGCTGATCAGGAAAAGAAGTTGGAGACTAAACGACTTTTTCTCGCTTGTATTATCTGCTAGATAGGATCTTTTCAATATGATCTGCTATGTAATCGATCTTTCAGCCATATTTTATATATCATGTCAGCCAAGCCACCCATGCATATAAAGAAACGGTTATACGTTTGCGTAGCGTGCACCTTTAAAGACTTTATTTCCCTTGCAATATGATATACCTGATATGTTAGTTATGACTCTCCAACTTTCTCGTAGGCAAAAAGTCGCAAGGCCTTATTATGCATCTTGAAACTCCCTGCATGAACGTTGTGACTAATAAGATTTTCTCTTACTATCCGCAAAATCTCAAGATTCTAAGAGAACCTCAAATGTAACACTCTGCTACTGGCTTACCATGTGGCAACACGTTCTTTTACAATGAATTCGGACCCGGTGACTTGAACTATACAGTCAAGATGGCTTATGAATGTGGAATGGACCAAGGCTTGGCGGCTAGAAGTAGTAATGGAGTAGGTCAGCTTAATTTTAAGAGTGCATATACCACTGTAATTTCTCTGATGTTGTTCGGCATTTATATCTCTCAAGAGGTGTGAGCAATTTTTTGATGTCTTTCTTATAGTTGTAATCAAAAGAATGGTCACTTCTGTAGTTTCCACTTGGTTTAGTATGGGTAGACTTTTTGCTACTTATAAAGGTTTTTGAGGTAAAACATGTGGTAATTGTTCGCTTGTAACCGCTACTATGTTCTACTATGCATTCTGAAATCGGAATTGGAAGATGTTGATACTTTCCTATTGGGTATTTATTTTTCAATTTATCCATGTCCAGAATCCTACTCCATATTGTTGGGAACTCATATTCGAAGGATGAGAGTTCTCCATACTTGGGCGTCGATAATGATGTAGTCGCCAATGTCCCTATAGAAGGTGGAGAGCGAGAAGAGTGAAATCAAAGATGTCAGAAGGTAGAAAGCGAGGAAAGTGAAATCAAAGATTTCTTGAAGTCTGCACTTTTAGCTTTCCAGAGCCATTGAGCATTTTGTCGAAAGCAAAGCGCGTTTTGCCTTCTCTGCAGCTCGCCAGCTTCAAGAGGCTCTTTATCTGAAAAGTCCAACATCGATCAATTTTTTACTCTCTAATGCATCTGCTCAAAGACTTTAATCCACCTTGTTACAAGTGATTACAGCCATTATCTATGTCTTTTATCAAGTCAAAGAAATATTTCACGAAACACACTCAATTTTCGTCAGATGCAGCCTACTACCGACAATAGGCTTCAGGAACCACTGTAACTCGTTGCAAAAAGCGATATCGTTTTTTCGGATGTACCCATCCTCTCTCATTTAACTAAATACCCTCCCTGTGGCGTCTTGAGAAGCCTAACTTAATACTACACCACATCATTTCCGCTTCGCTTCATGATGTAAGGATATATCCATACACCTCATGATCCACGAAATCGCCACCTTTCTCGATCGTCCCGGGTTCAATTGGAAGGCTTTAATCGCCGGCTTTACCGCTGCCAACTACGTCTTCGACTCGTACCTCACCTTACGTCAGATTCGCCATGTCTCAAAACATGGCAAAAGGGTCCCTGAGAATCTAGCTAGCAGAATTGATGAAAAAACCGCCATTAAATCTCAGGATTATGCTACAACAAAGCTGAGATTCTCCCTATTTACCGGCCTATTTTCACTCGTTGAGAATCTCGCCTTTATCAAGTTCAATGTCCTCCCCACGCTTTGGTCTCATGCCGGAACATTCATGAAGACTGTTCTCTCCAAATACATCCCTGTATTCGCCATGGGACCCGTCGTACAGTCGCTATTACTTGTCGCCCAACTGGGTGCGATCTCAACGCTTCTCTCGATCCCCGTGTCGTACTATTCGAATTTCGTCATTGAGGAAAAATTCGGTTTCAACAAATTAACCTTGAAACTATGGCTCACAGATATGCTCAAAGAATCGGTTGTAGCAGCAGTTGTCGGGTTCCCAATTTTAGCCGCATTTCTCAAAATTATCGACTACTTTGGCGATAAATTTATGTACTATCTGTCTATTTTCTTGTTCATCGTTCAGATCTTTATGATTATCGTCTACCCCAAGTTTATTCAACCTTGGTTCAATAAGCTTTCTCCGATGGAAGAGGGCGAGCTGAAACAGAGCATCGAAAAACTGGCATCCGACAACAAGTTTCCTCTCGACAAGCTGTATGTGATTGACGGTTCCAAAAGATCGTCTCACTCCAACGCATACTTCTTGGGACTACCTTGGGGGTCTAAACAGATTGTTATTTACGACACTCTGATTGAATCATCCACTGTGACTGAAACAACCGCTGTTCTAGGCCACGAAATCGGCCACTGGGCTCTTTCCCATACTACGAAATTACTGCTCATCAATCAGCTGCACATCTTTGGCATCTTTACCCTCTTTGCAGGATTTGTTAACAATCATTCTCTGTTCCAGAGTTTCGGATTTGGGTTCCAGAAGCCAACTCTCATTGGGTTCATCCTTTTCGGAGATATCCTCAGACCCGTTGATGCTGTTGTTTCCTTCTTGATGAATCTGCTGTCGAGAAAGTACGAATACGAAGCTGACGAGTTCTCCAACAAGCTTGGATTCGGCCAGGAACTGAAAAACGCCCTCATCACCCTTCACAAGGAGAATCTGAGCTCTCTGTCTACAGACTGGCTATTTTCAGCCTATCATCATAGTCATCCGCATCTCACTGAGCGTTTGAAGGCTATCGATGAGAAGAAGGTGAACTAGTGGGGAAAAGTGAGTGCTTAAGCATTTTTTCGCTCTATTTCCCATTTCTTGTGTATGCAATAAATCCTTTTAGCCTTAGCTTGCGTTTCACCCTCATGCGGCTCCTCTATCTTATCATTCACACTATCAATGGCAAAGTGAAAAAGAGGTACTGTAGTCCACATTCTCATATCTCCAGCCAGTATTCACTGAAAGAAATGTATATAGTTTCCCACTTCCAGGTAGACTCATCAGCTCGTAAGGCCAGGAAGTTGTGTTTCATCGTAGTTGACCACTAGACAGTTCTGCCGATAAAGTACAATGAGATTATGAGGGCTTACGCCTCAAGATAATAAATATTATAGCCTCCCCGTCTGGCCGGTTCGTCCATGCCGTTGAGAACATTCTGACTATAAATAGAGCATCTCCCAAGTGAATAAATACAGCTTATTACCAACAAATATGTCCCAAGAGAAGTCCCTGGACCTAGCCAGGCAACTACAGGACCTCCACTTACGGTCCAAGCCCTCAGTTTTCTCTCAACAACCTCTTTCAAGGTGGAAAAAGGAGCTTCCTAGACATGCTATCAGTCCGGAGAATCAGTCTTTAAGAGAAAAAGACCAAGAAGCAAGCAAACGAATGGCAGAATTTTAATTCTTCAACTTACATTCAATCATTGCTTTTCAAGTCTTTTGACTGAGACTACTCAAGCTTTGTATAGCTGATTGGGAGTGCATTTACGACGGAGGGCAGCCTCAAGAGCTGAAAGACATAAACAATTCGGTGGAATTATTAAGGCTGCATGTAAGGTGCATGCCCTCTTGTCTCAACCTCACCATTTGATACCTCTTATTCAAAGTATCGTATCAAATGTGCATTCGGACATCTCAAACTCGCCTGACTACTCTGGTCGTACGCATGCAATGATCACGCCCTTACACCCTCTTGATAGTTGCGAAACGCGATAAATTCCTTGAGCTCCTCTCGCCTTTAGCTGTTCACACTCCTTGTGGAGACCGAAGGCATCGAGAAACTGCTACATCACATCTTTTTCTCTTCGCTTCAATGGTTCATGGCACGTATATAGCGAGCGCTCCATCAACGACCAAACCTCAAACTCTTTGTTTATACTAAAGAAAACAAAGCATAGGCAGAGACGGCTCGAACAAAAGAAGCCAAGGATTTCAATGATTTCAAAACCTCGATTACCGGTTGAGTTGACCCACA
The DNA here is from genome assembly GCA_030567395.1 of Citeromyces hawaiiensis. NCBI lineage: Eukaryota > Fungi > Ascomycota > Pichiomycetes > Pichiales > Pichiaceae > Citeromyces > Citeromyces hawaiiensis. The sequence goes on from JAJLSF010000340.1 coordinate 49,552, forward strand.
AAGAAGAGATCTTTATATGTCGCTGGATTATTCTGTATGAAAAGGTGGCGGCCCTTTCAATTTATAAGGCATCGATTCAGATCTATTAATATACAGTTGCCGAGAAATCAGCGGCTATATCTTGGGCTTGTTAATAGAGAATTGTGACGATAAAGCCTAAGCATTCAAATTGCCCGGCACCTTTGCTTTTAATGGTACGATATAGGTTGATCTACGTATGGCTGATGTTTCAAGAGCTGACCATCCCAAAGAGGTGGTCAAAGGCTTGGGAGAGGATCAGATAAAGACAGCATTTCTATGTGACCCAGTTCCCCCCTTTTTGGGACAAGATTCTAAGTCAATTATCTGTGCTCTACATGCATATTCTGACTACGTGCTATTGACTCGATATGAAATACCAGACTATAAATATTCATAGTCGAGGTATGAACATCGACAAAATAACCATCCCGTAGTATTGAGGGCTCGGAACAACATTCAGGACATGGAAGATGAAAAGCCCAACCACCGGAGATTTCCATCGCAATCTTACCATCCGGCGATTTCCCCCGTAATTGACTTCGGGGACTGCCGGTGGTAAAAAAAACTCATCCGCCAGGACATGCACCCTGCATATGCATATGCAGCTAACGTCCATCAACCTCTTTCTTCAAGAGCATTGTGAACGCATGAGATATTATTGAAAAGAGGTGCCTCTTGTATTCGGTTATCGCCTCTTGTACTCAAATCGCCCCACTGAAACAGAAAACGATGAAAAATGCACCTCCACAACGATAATGCACCCTATTATAAAGTCTTGGCTATGCGCAGATGACCGACATTGATAAGGGTGCATGAGTACATATTTAAAGGCTGCATGTCTTTAATCCACAAGAATGGAACTTGTTCAATCTGGTGCTAAGCAATTCTACAAAAAATGGACCACTCGGGAAGGTCTCCTCGGAGACTACGACTATGCCAACCTCTTTATACCATCACTACCCTTTATCAAGAGAGAGAAGAAACAGCAGCCGTTTTTCGGGTTGAACAGTGACATGCCGATAGTTTTAGGGTTTCTTTTGGGTCTCCAACATGCACTTTCCATGTTGGCTGGTGTAGTTACTCCGCCCATCATCATTTCTTCAACAACTCATTTGAACCCGGAACTTTCTCAGTACCTTGTTTCTGTCTCGCTCATCATCTCAGGTACACTTTCGCTTATTCAGATCACCAGGTTCCATATCTACAAGACACCATACTATTTGGGAACAGGTTTAGTCTCTGTAGTGGGGACTTCTTTTGCAACAATCAGTATTGTCTCAAATGCCATCCCCATGATGTACGCAAGCGGACAGTGCCCTAGCGATGCTTTGGGGAACCCGCTTCCTTGTCCCGAAGGATACGGTGCTATTTTAGGTACCGCAGCTGTGTGTTCGCTATTGGAAATTTGTCTTTCGTTTCTTCCCCCCAAAGTTTTACAGAAAATGTTTCCTCCCATTGTTACCGGCCCCGTTGTTTTGCTCATTGGAGTCAAGCTGATTCAGAGTGGATTTAGAGACTGGGTTGGAGGATCCGCATGCATGACTTCGGAATTCTGTCCTAACGCAAATGCTCCACATCCTCTTCCATGGGGGTCTGCGGAGTTTGTTGGTCTCGGGTTCTTGGTTTACGTGACAATCATCATATGCGAAAAATGGGGGTCCCCCATCATGAAGTCTTGTGCCGTTATCATGGGACTATTAGTTGGATGCATCGTAGCTGCAGCTTGTAACTATTTTGATAGAACCAGTATCGACTCTGCTCCGGTGGCTACATTTATGTGGGTTCACACTTTCAAGCTTTCCATCTACGCTCCAGCTGTTCTCCCAATGCTTGCACTGTACATCGTGCTCATGATGGAAGCCATAGGAGACATTACAGCCACTTCTGACGTTTCAAGAGTCGAAGTGGAAGGTGCTCTGTACGAATCTAGAATCCAAGGTGGTGTTCTAGCAGACGGACTTAACGGGCTTATTGCTGCTCTAATGACAATGACTCCGGTTTCCACTTTTGCTCAAAACAACGGTGTCATCTCTATCACCAAGTGTGCCAACAGAATGGCCGGCTACTGGGCGTGTTTCTTTTTAATCGTGATGGGTGTCTTTGCCAAGTTTGCTGCTGCTTTGGTCTCCATTCCGAAACCAGTTCTCGGTGGTATGACCTCTTTCCTCTTTACCGCGGTGGCAGTTTCCGGTATTAAGATTATCGCTTCTACAGAGTTCACAAGGAGAGACAGATTCCTGCTTACCGCAAGTACACTCCCTGGATTTGGTGCTACTCTTGTTCCCAATTGGTTTTCCTTTGTGTTCACTTATTCCGGCGACAACAATTCCCTGCAGGGGTTCTTTAACGCCATCATTCTTGTGATGCAAACCGGGTTTGCCGTAACCGGCTTGATAGGGTGTCTCTTGAACCTGATTCTCCCGCAAGAGTCAGACGACGACGCGGTAGAGAATATCATCGAAGAGCACGTCTTGACGGAGCCAACCGAGTCTCAATCCTATGTCAAGTCTGAGGGGTCCAAGCTCGTTGACCAGGGGAATGTTTAGTTTGTAGTTAATGTGAGTTTACGATTTTTGTGACTAAGCGTGGGCTGACGAGCTTATAAATTGAATGTAGTAGGATTTTCTGGTTGCGACGACAAGTATGAAAGAAGACAAGTCTGAAATATAGCATCAATTAGAACCTACATAGCAGATGTTAAGTGGGGCAAAACAAACCAGATTTCGTTTAGTCTCCAATTCTTTCCTGGATCAGCTAGTGTTCTTACTTAATGCTGATTCTCGATTTATCGTCCCCTCAACTGAGTCATGGCACACTTACCTTGAGTCAGGGCAATTGAGAGGGGAGCCTTTGGCAACCGCTCTTTTCTCTTCATCCACGACAAGCTAGGTATTGAGAAGAAACGGCGCTGGCTTTTCCAGAGAGCTGCATTTAGGAACTGAGTCTTGCTAAACGATCAGCATCAGCAGTGGATATATGTGAGAGGGTGGCTGATCCTCATCGGCTACATGCGATCTATCGAAATACCCTATACGCTCATTTGATGCGCAATATACAAATTAACAAATTAAAAAGGGTAATACATAAAGGGGAAAAGAGGGTGGTCTTGGTTTCGTCTGTTTGGGAGCCGTCTCTGTCTCTATCATGAAGCTGATTAATATGGTTCAACGTAGGAGACGCAAGATTGACGTTTTCAAATTGATTTTCAACTCTTTTCAATCGTATGCTAGGTTTCGGTTGGCCTTGCAAGCTTTCCTGTCCTTATGCAGCAATCTGACCTCCAACTTCATACTTATATCACCTGATCCATGCACGCGATATAAAACTACTGTAAGTTGGCCAATCCTCAATAAACCATCAGCTTCCTTAAATTCAAACGAATAAGGCTCAAGCCAAACAGAGCTTGAGATCTTATACCATCTTATTTTCAGTCAAGAACAATTGTGGCGCTTCCACGTTTAGCAGATAGCTCAATTCATTGTCGTTCGATATGCCGACAAAACATCACTCTCATAATCACATAATCTCTTTGCAAGACTCATACATTCTGATATTCCTATATATATACAAGCCTCTGCACTAAGGGACGACAACAAGTTAGTTATCTTAAGCCGCAGGTTTGTATGTGCGTCACATAGTGTAGGGACTTGAGTCAACCGACATACATTCGTCAAGTCATTGAGCAATTCTCGTGCAGCTTTGTAAATCGCAGTGAAAGAATGACATATAAAAGCAATCAACCATTTTATAATCTCGTCATCGTAGTTGGGGAAATTATTCAGCGATTGAGTTTCACCACCTGGAGATCACGAAACCATAGCTGAGCATTACTACACCTTTTTCAGTTGGTTTCAAAGAAAGACTTAACTCTCCATGAGTGCAAAGGCAAAACTCAAATTGAATGTTGAGTGATAAAGAGGTAAAAGAGAGAGCTCAGTAATAAGAACGGATGTTTGTGAAGCGATGATTCGCATGATTATAGGGTAATATCGTCTACATTTTTCGGTAAAAGAGTAACAGGATCTACTAGAGTATATTGGAAACATCTACATTCATTGGTAATAAAAAGGAACAGAGAGCATTAATGGCTGATATTGAAGTCGTGACGTGACACCCTTCTGTTTTAGCTCTGCAGTCACCTTCAGCTCACTCATCACTCTTCTGTGTAGGCGCAATAGGGAGCAAAGGAGCTTGCACCAATAGCGTAGAGCGGTGGATGATGCACTGTGACCAGATCAGGAACCTGTAATTTTAAGATTTTACAATACTCGGGGACCTCCCAGGAGCCTTGGGCTTGAAATTCCCTCCGCGTCAACTTGTCCCACTTTTAGCCAAAATTTTCCAGCCTCTCCTCGACTATTTCGCTAGAGATGGCAAGATTGAAAAGTTCGCCTGCAGAGCTTGACTTGTACTGACTGAGCAATTTCACCGCGGTTTAAAATACCTTACTGACTACGTCGTAAACCTTTAAGCATGCCAGCCTTTATATTAGATCTGATCTTTCGATATACATATTGTGCATATGCCTATATATACCTACATAGTACTAATCTCGTACATAGAGGGAAAAAAGTGCCATCATGCCGTACATCGATCGGAAAGGAAGCGGCATATACCACTTCTGCATCAACCAGTAAAAAAGCAGCGTCAACCATTAAACACTCATCTAAAAGTGGTGCCCGGGGATGCAGCACCTTCTATGCCAACAGTATGCATATATATACCCTTAAATATATATATCTTCCTCAAAATGGAAATCAATCCTTCTCTCACGGACGATTGTCACACGGACCCGTCAATTTTGAACCCTGAAAAGCTCCCGTTGACGCAGCTGATTCCACTCATAGTTCAGCAAAAGGGCGCATTTGTCGATATAACAGAAGAGTCACTTTTGGAGGAGATTAGAGACGGGAAATCTGTAATTGAGCCGAAAGATGCTGATTCGGACGCGCACTTGGATTTTTTCAAAGAGAAAAACCAGATCATTCAGCTGGTCAAAGCCGCCTTGAATGAAACCTCTTTATCTCTTGATTTTGTGTCTCTTTTAGTCTCCGCAGCTAGACCGTCTGCAGGATCAGCTTCTATGTCTCCACACTTGAAAAATTCTGTTAGTGTGGGGACTCTGGCCACATCAGAAGTACCACCTCCGGAGGAAGATGAAGTAAGAGATCTGCAGACGAGTTTTGGATGGAAACAGGAAGGGCTGGAAAAAAGTGCACGTGACCTGAAATCTGCCAGCGAACGGCTTAAAAATGAAGTGGCAAAGGAGAAAAATTACTGGGGGGAAATAACCTCTGTAATTGCCAATAAAGAGATTTTGGTAAAGGTCAATAGCGCGGGAGAAACGACATCTGGTGCTGCGAATTATATAGGGGTAAAATATGGGTTTAAAGATTCCGGGTCCATGTACTACGATTGCGGGATCGGTCTACTTGAGAAGGAATCTTTAAACGGCGATATTGTATTGAGACACGCCAACTCGACCGAGAAAGTGCGCAAGGCGGTAAGCATAAGTATATACGAGCGTCGAGATGATGGAATGGTCAGAGTGGGGTGTTCTGATCTTTCGCACTTGATATCTCAGAGTTCTGACTCTATAACCGCTCAAATCGAAAGGGCGAGGTTTTATCTCTTTGAAGAGGAACTCATCTTTCTTCTTGTGAGAGAGGCACGGGATCTTGTGCCATACCAAGTGAATGTAATATCCAACAACAAGCTCACTATCGACTTACACGACGGTATGATTGAGATCGAGGCCATTCTCATAGACGACGAAGCCTCCATTGTTCAAGATCGGGCCAACTTGAAGGATTGTCGGAAGGCTGATCTTATAGCCAATTTTCTTCGGCTGATGCTGTGTTCTCACCATGGTGAGAATCTCGAATCTAAGAGAATTCCACCCATGCCGCTTTCCTCGGCAAAGTCTCAAAACTTGCAATCACAGCCATTGCTTCTGAAACCGCTTATCGGGTATATACGGCATAACGCGCATAAGGAAAAGGTTACCGGTCTTTTGCAGAAACTTTTCCAAAGCTCGTGTGACGGCGATTGGGCAGAAGCTATTTCTATAATCGAGCCGCAGTCGCGATCTCGTTTCGGCAAAGCTCTGAGCTCGCCCTGCAGTACATTCAAACTCGAGATCCCCGCTAAGGATTCTACGTTGAGAGTTTGCGTTGACGTTTGTTCAAAGAACTACTGTGATCTGAGTCTGGACCTCAGTATAGAGAAAATGGCTGTAAAAGATGGCGATGACGCCATGATGGTTCCTGGCGACTCGGAGATGTTGGTTAGCGTGAGCTTCACGGACATTCATGAATTAGACGAGTGTTTGACGTGGGCGCAGGAGCAGTTGATTGCGGGGGGACATTGACAATGTTGATTTTGCTCAGTGAGATCATCTTACAAATCATTCACAATCGTTTCAATGTCGTGTGGCTCGTATAGTGACGTCGGAGATGACCAGATATCATAAACATTTATATCTTTTCATGCCGTATGGTTGGGCTGTGGCCTGATTTGTCGAAACATGTCAGGGATTGTATAGCTATTTCCGAGCTTGGAATCAAGGGCTTATTACCAAATGGTTTCACAGCTTAGATCGGATTAGATATCAGCGTTGTGTGGTGCTTACCATTGCTCTACAAGAAACAGGAATGTTTCGCTGCTCTCTACAGGCCAGACTTATGGATTATGGGGTGACACAGGTATGTCCATTTTGCGGCTGTAGATTGAAGCAGTCAAACCCTGCAAACAGCCATTCCCAGTTGCCGTAGTAGAAGCTTTGAATAAGTAATTCCTGATTTCGGGAGCTGTGGGCAGCAGTATGACACCATCCCCTGGTCGAGAAACCTCTCCCAAATAGCATTAAGGACATCATCAAAGAACTTTCAAATGTAAGGACAGGAGAACAAGAGATCAAGGAAAGTACACCACAGGCAAGGTCACTGCTATAGGACCGTTGGAAATCACCCCATAATAACTCAATGGGTTAACTGCAACCACATCCAGACAATTGGAGTAAATTATGGTGAAAATTGTCAAAGGGTTCCCAGGACTGTTAGAGGCCTATCACTTTTTTCTCCTGGGATTTTACCACAGAAAGTTTCATCCTAAGTGGTTGTGATCCTAGAAATTTGCGCTCTGCATGCCCCCTGATGACATGTGATCAATGATTGGCCACTGATTCGGGTCTTCTGGAAGTATCTCTCCAGGCACGCGCCCACAAAGCAGCTCAATTTGAACCTCATGGCCCATGGACATAACCAAAGGATACAGACACTTTTAAGCTTTAACATGCTTCTCTCATCAACCTTCTTTGCTAGAACCAAACGACGATACGGGGATGTGGTCTCTAGATCACTCTCTGATTGGGCTGAACTGTGTGGATTACACAAAAGGCCAAACAGATGATCAGTCATCGCTTGGGAAAGTTTTGAGAGAAGCCGACTAATTCAATTGAACTTTAAGAAGGAATCGGATAACATGCAATACAAATTAAACGATACATAATTCTCCAAGGTTGGAGGAACCCAAGAAGCAATCTTTTGGCTGAAATTTTTCACATGTGTAAACATCGAATCTCGATCGATTGAAATGAAACTGTGAGGAAGTACATGGTATAGTGAGAAAGAGAAAAAAAAAAGAATACACTCGCTGCCTATCAATCTCGAAACAGTAAAGCCAGTTCGCCACTGATGGAAGGATCAATGGCAAGACACTGCTTCCAGGGATGTCATAATGGCGGAAAAGGTCAGTTTTGCTGAAGGAAATGAGCACAAGTTGTCCGTCCGCATAGGTCCCCGTCTAGGTAGTCTCCTAAAGTTAAAAAAGAGCATTATTACTACAATAAAATACTTTTGCCGTTAATAGAACAATCAATGAATAATATATCGCCTTTTGAAACCTGCTCAACGTTATATCGAACCGATCGAACCTCCCAGACCTCCGTCCCATCAACATAAATGAAGAGAAACAGAGGATGGGATAGAGACAGCCGACTATAGCGAGTTGGACAATACGTATAATCTGCTATGTATGAGGTAACGATATTACATACAGACTTCTGTAGTTCACTGTCAGAGATAGCCATATTATAAGCTGATTACCAGATGGGACGTATGAAAGAGCATACCCACTCCTCTTCCCGTTTATTACAGCCAGTCCCAATAATACTGGAAGCTTAGAGAATGGCCTCTCGCCCATATAGAGGTGAGATCGACTTAGAAGGATATGAATCACCATCAGGTCAACGATATATATTCTCAGTTGTAGGCCGTAACTGCTAATGCATAGTCACGTGCAAGACATGTAACGCTGCCTAACACCACTCGGAAAATGTCCGGATGAACTGCTTGGTTGTTGGAAACGGTGGTGTGGGACTCATAGCCGCTTATACGCTACAGCGGAACCAGAAATGCCGGGTTACAGTTGTAGTGCGAAGTGACTTCGAAGAGGTCAAGAAAAATGGCTACAACATCGACTCTGTTGACTACGGTAAGATTTCGAATTGGTTGCCTGATCGAATAGTAAACTCTGTACGGGAAGCTAGCGATACTTTTTTTGATTTCATCTTTTTGTCCACCAAAAATATCCCTGACGGTGAAGTCACATGTGAAGATATTGTGGCTCCAGCTGTAAAGCCAGGCACATGTATTGTTCTGGCACAAAATGGTATTGACATCGAGAAGCCAATGCTTGAACGGTTTTACGATAATATTATTTTAAGCGGCGTATCTCTTATAGGGTCCACCAGACACGGCTGCAATGTCGTTCAGAACGGGCCTGATAATCTTTTTCTTGGATACTTTAGGCATCCTAAAATTGAAGAGAAAAAACTGATGGAAAAAGTGCAAGTTTTCATAGATTTGTATAAAAACGATATCAACACTGCAAGTTATGATGCGCAAGTTCGTTTGACGAGATGGAAAAAGTTGGTCTATAACGCTGCAATCAATACCACCACAGCTTTAGTCGGCTTGGATTGTTCTCGTGTTGCGCTTTGTGGAGGGAAGGAGCTTGTACAGAGACCTGCCATGAAAGAAATATATGCCATTGCAAAAAGCGAAGGTTTCGAGATCCCTTTGCAAGTTCAGGATATGATGCTTGATATCTCTGACGGGTTGTTCTATTCTCCGTCGATGCTTGTTGATCATAAAAACGGAAGAATGATGGAGCTGGAGATTATCTTGGGCAACCCGTTGAGGATTGCCAAACAAAATGGGGTCGAGTGTCCAGTTTTGTCCATGTTGTATGCGCTGCTCTCTATGGTTCAGTTTCGTTTGAAAGAGGCGAGGGGGCTTGTTCATGTAGATGAGTCGATTACAAGATCCCATACGTATGGTGAGGGGTTCAACTGATATATGGATGGTTATAGGATTTTCA
>JAJLSF010000341.1:0-58457 GCA_030567395.1 Citeromyces hawaiiensis
TCGCATTCGCTCGTCGGTAATGCTCTCGCTCGTCGGTCGTTTATTAACTACATCATTTCAAAACCTTACCATCAGCAATCTCTCTGCTCTCGCCGTTAACAATAACTGGCTTGTCCCAGGCCCACATATCATTGACAAACTCCTTGTCTTCTGGGCTAGATGGGTCGAGTTTGGTAAAGTCATAAGACTCCCAGTCGGGGGCAACGTCAAAGGCTGGAGCAAAGTCGTCTCCTCTAACCATGATGGCACCGATGATACCATTGTTGTTGTTCTCTCCGTAAACAACAAGCGCACCAAACATGTATTTGATGGAAGCGGAAAGTCTGTTGAAGAAACCGCCAACCAAGTTGTTAGACATAAAAGTCATGGTCAGCTCGTCATTGTACTTGTAGGCAACCTTCCACAGAGAGTACTCCTTAGGGTCGTAGTGCTCCCAGAACCATGGCAAAGCCTCTTCTCTTGTTTCCTGGTTGGAGTAAGCTCTCTTCCAGTCGTCCAAGACAAAGTTGGCCTTTGGCAACGACTTCAATGGGTGCTCTTCCTTCTTTGGAGCAGCAGCTGGCTCCTCATCAGCTGGAGCAGCTTCGGCCTTTGGCTTGGCCTCCTGTTTCTTTTGCTGCTTAGCAGGCTTTTCCTTCTTTGGGGGAACAAATTCGACTGGGGTCTCTCTGAATTCAAAATCTTTGTAGAAAGGAGCCAGAATGTCAGAAGCGGTGACCGTCTTCCACCATCTAACGATGACGGGGTGCTTGGCCATCCACTCTTTAGCCCAGATGGTGGCAAAGGCTCTGCCGACGATGGAGGCGGTGAAAAGATCGGCAAGAGAAAGTCTCTCTCCAACGAGGTAGGTGTACTCGCTGAGTCTCTCTTCCAAGAGGGTAGCCAGTTTGTCCGAAGCGGCAAGACCAGTCTCAACCTGTTTCTTGTTGTATGGTTGTCTACCGACCAATGGCAAAAAGGCAGAAGCCAAAGTGCTCAGCAGCTCGGTGTTGGCAAAGGAAAGCCATCTGATGATCTGGCAGTAATCGGCTGGGTTTTTACCGATGAGGGCAGACTTTTCGTCTCCAACTGAGATCACTACTTGTTAGTATGCTCTTGGTACTCTTTTTGTCAGATTGAAGTTTCTCGACATGATCTCTTAAGACAGGGATAACTGTTTAATTGGAAAAATTTCTCATCATCAAAGAGAAAAGATTTACTTACGATACAGCATGATGGCGATAACCTCAGTCAGCTTGTAGCCCTTTGGACCATCAAAAGCTGGAACTTGTCCGAGGGGGAACTTTTCGGCGAAAACAGATTCCTCTCTAGATGCAATAGCAACATCAAGCTTGAAGTGCTTGATCAATGCTTCGGGAACGAGGCAGCGAACTCTCTCTGCGGTGTATAAAGTACCTTGTGACATTGTGGATGGAGAGAAAAAAAATGAGGAAAAAAGAAAAAAAGATGCGCGTGGTGGGTCGTGTGGTGACCAAGTCTGCGAATTGGTTTATCATTGATGGATTATACGATGGAGCGCATCGAGTAGTTTTCTCATTGATGGAACAGATTCTGTGACTGAATAGGTTTTTTTTGTATATAGAGCGTGATTAATAACGACGAAGCGTAGCGAGGAGTTTTCTAATTGATAGAACCATCAGATCCTGCGACAGAGGATTTTTTGTTGTCTGATTGATAGAACCATCAGATCCTGCGACAGAGGATTTTTTGTTGTCTGATTGATAGAACCATCAGATCCTGCGACAGAGGATTTTTTGTATATTGGGCGTGATTAACTACGACGCGTAGCGAGGAGCCATATTATCGATAGAACAATAGGTATTATGGCACTAAGGTACTGCTTCATATAGTCCTTTGGTTGGTCGCCTCCTTTCTTTAGTCCAGCTGCAAATCTTGCTCTAGACTGAGACAGTTTTTCACTTGAGACGGAGGTGACAAAACACTGCCAACGTCGCCAAGGCTATGAACACGAGTAGAACGACTGAAGTCTTACCGAGTCTTTCTTTTTCAACAGGACTAGTCCTCACCTGCCTCACTCGCTTTCGACTTTTTCTTCTCCAAGGATGACATATACGGTTTCTTTCGAGCAATGGTTTTTTGTCTTGATCTGTGTGCTCTCCATAGTAGCAGGGCTTCAGAATGTTTCATGCATGATCAGAGTGAGGCACGTCTTCGTACGCGGCAGTCGCTTCTACTCCAGCGCAGTCAAACAGGACTTCCATCACTTTGATGGTAAAAGTAGAAAAAACTAAACTTACCGATGAATTTACACGCTCTTTATCCTGTGACGTATATGAACTATATACGAGTTCATGCACGGATGGCTTCATCTGGACCGTTCGTTCTAACACAGAATGATCAGATCCTGTGATAGAGTCATAAGGCCTTGATTTGATTTTGGGTATGACTGTCTACGACCAAGAAGAAGTAGCTTGTTGAGAACAGTGAGCACTTGCAGAAATTTATAGCAAAGAGGACGTCAAGCTTCAATTAATAATTGTGGCTGACAATGATGTCTAGTTACGACAAAAGGTGTACATTTCTTCAAGATAAACCTCGACTAAATAGTAGAACATATTCAGTCTCCAAATTGTTTCTTGACTACGAGTCAGCTGCTGCTTTTCTCGGCCTCTGACTCTCAACCTCCCTGCTTTCGATCACCGCCACCTCTTTGTAGTAGAAAATCATTGAAGCTTAACCGAGTCGGGCGTACGACGTGTTTTCAAGCCCATAAAAGACGGCCTTTCCAATTTTATCTAGAATTGTGTGACTTGAGCACTGTGGGGCTTTAATGGAGCAAGTATTATGACACTAAGGTAAATCTGAGCCTACTGACAATGATGGATATAAAGGCTATATATACTGTGACGTACATGAACGTTATGCATGCACGAATGATGGAACGGCTCTATTTAGAACTTTCGTTCCAACAAGCTTCGACAGTGGATGTATGAAAAATGCATAATATAAATTCATCTTTTCAGACAATCACAGGGTTGACATTCCCCGGCTCCCGCCAATCTCCTCATTCGCATCTCGTTTTGTCAGTGTAAAAAGGGGCTCAATCGTCTTTGTCGACTTTTTTTCTCTTGCGCCTTCTGTTTCTTGTTGATCGACCCTTGAAAAAATGACAATAGACATTGAGCAATGTTTGCCCTGGAAGGTCTTTATGCTTAACGTTGTAAAACCATTCGATACAACTCAGGGGAGTCTTCTTTGAATTTATAAGTTGGGGGTGGAAGAAGGTTGTTGCAGACAATACAAAAAATATTCAAAAGCATTCCACATCGGCTTCAGCCGCCTGCTGTCTACGGGGCTGATATCACCTTCTAATACTGTTGTCTCGCGCTTACTGAAAACCTTTTGTTCACCTTGTATAGCTCCTCCTCTTACTGTTTTGGACTAGTTCTCTCAGACTGATCCAAATTTTCTGTGTGGGATCGACATCTTCTTATGTGGATTTATTACTTCCAATGCGTACTTGGTCAGATAACTCTGCTGCTGCTCATGGGACCACCTACGTCCCAGCCCCAGCATTTGAATTTGTAGCTTTTATGCCGGACGTAAAATACTAGTTTGCCCGACTCATCGTGAAATTATATAGTTATGATCTGAAACAATTGTGATACATATCAGATTACAGTGCCGACCTCTGTCAAACGTCAATATTTATGTAAGCCAACGCTTCACTTGCACCTTTCCGTCATTGATCGCAGTATGCCCAATATGTTCCCCAGTTGCATCGGATGCTTAGGTCTCCACTGATGAAAGCATCAATTACAACATAAGCCCTAACTACGAATCAAGAACATGTCTCAAGATTTAATGTACCAAGACACTTGCCGTCAGAGCTGCTCCCCTCCCAGACCCTATTCAAAGATATGCTTCAAACATATCAGCCTTAATGACACGATCACTTGACAGAAACAATGTGGAAGCGTACGCTTCACCAGGTGAGATTGTTCCATAAACTACCGGATAAAAATGCCACTCTCGAAAAGTGTAAGTGATCCCTTTTGCAAAACTCCTAACTCAAGTCAACTTTCCTCCTGCTATATCCACCGTATCCGATATAGCGTCCCTTTCAGATAAAACCACCGTAACTTTACATGGCTGGATCAATGGCAAACCGCGTAAAATTTCTAAAAACCTAGTATTTGCCGAATTGCGAGACTTCCAAGGCGAGTCTCTCCAGCTGGTGGCGCAAAACGAAGAGACATCCAATTTTCTCAGATCAGCTCAGATAGAAGACTCTGTATGTTTGACAGGAACCATTGTTCCCAGTCGTGCGAAAAAAGGACAAGTTTCCCTAAATAAATGGGACTTAGTCTTGTCCAATTGCCAGTTACTGAACCGGTCGAACGTTGTGGCTTCACAACTAGACTCTTTAAAATCGTCGCCCCATCTGTATCCTCCAGAGTACAGGTACCTACAGCTGAGACTGCCATACTATCAAAGGTCTCTGAAGCAGAGGGCTGCAATCGCATCTATTGCTAGAGAAACCTTGCAAGACAATTCCTTCACCGAAGTAGAGACTCCTCTTCTGTTCAAATCGACTCCAGAAGGTGCGCGGGAATTTTTAGTCCCAACACGGGCAAAATCGAAATTTTATGCTCTCCCTCAGTCTCCGCAGCAGTATAAACAGCTTCTGATGGCCAGTGGCATAAAAAACTACTACCAAATTGCAAAGTGTTTTCGAGATGAAGATCTTCGAGCTGATAGGCAACCAGAATTCACACAGATCGACATGGAGATGGCGTTTGCTTCTGGTGTGGATGTCAGAAGAGTGACAGAGAACGTGGTGAAGAAAATATGGAAAGGGGTGAGAGATTTGCCTCTGTACAAGCCTCAAGGTGATAATACTCTTGTGGAAATAGCTTCAAATGAGCCTCTACCAAAGCTTACCTACAAGGAGGCACTGGCGAAATATGGAATTGATAAGCCAGATCTCCGTAACACTTTGCAAATACTCAACCTGTCACCTTTTATCCGTCAAACTTTGCAAAATGACAGTTTCCCTATTTTTGAAGTTTGTATCCTGAGAAATGTTCTTAAATCTGGAAAGTTTGACAGCAGCTTGAATGATAGGTTAAACTATGTCTCGCGAGCTCCAAAAGTTGTGCCCATAAAGGACGAATCTTTTGTCACAGGATGGAGTGAGTTCTTCAGAGATATGGTAGAATTAGAACCAACCAAACTCGAATCCCTGCAGGCGTTACTCAACCTTCAACCGGGTGACGTGATTGCAGGAAGCACAAGAGCTGCTTTTTCATACGAAAATCCTACTCCCATGGGAAGGTTTCGTCAATTAGCCACTACCGCGTATCCGGAAAAGTGGAATAGAGTGGTTTACAATAAAAAGGGTGAAGTCATCAAACCAGACTCTAAAGACGTGTTTGTTGCATCATGGGTCGTTGATTTTCCTCTGTTCTCTCCTCATGAGTTAGGTACAGACCCTTCAAAATTTCCCGTCTACGATATGCACAAATTTGTCTCCACACATCATCCTTTCACCATGGCTCATTTGGATGATTATCACTTTTTGGAATCGCAGCCCTTGAAAGTGCGTGGTGAGCACTATGATCTGGTGGTCAATGGAGTAGAATTAGGAGGCGGATCAAGAAGAATCCATGATTCTGATCTACAAAAGTACATTTTCTCAGAAATCTTGAAAATCAAACAACCAGATGTGCTTTTTGGGCATCTATTAAAGGCATTCAGTACAGGATGTCCGCCTCACGCAGGTATAGCGTTGGGGTTTGACAGGCTCTGCGCAATGCTGTTAAATAGCGCAAGTATCAGAGACGTCATAGCGTTTCCTAAAAATCAATCAGGAGTAGACCCCGTGGTTGAGAGCCCTACAACGGTTAGTGATGAGGCTTTGCAAAACTACTATATAAACGTCGTGTAAATATCAAGAGACAAAGAAATCACGTGATCTGCATGCGGTGTACCGTTTAGGTGCGCGCCAATTTTGCCACCTCCTCAAATCCGGTGGCGCGCAGCAACAAACAAACAATACAAGGGAACGGCCAAAACCGCGTACATTTGGCGTTATTGAATAGATTCCTTTCGAATTCGAGTGACTACAAATCTACCGCTTCGTTTTTTCTACCCAATCAATGGATATCTAAGGCTGCTCTTGTCATTTTTCACATCAGCAACTTTGCCTGCAAAAGAAACAAAAAATTTGCAGTCCGGGTAACCACTTTTATTGTTTTTCACACAGATTGAGGTATTGGGGTTTTGGGAGAAGTTTTTTATTTAATTCAAAAAAAACCACTGACAAAGTATAGGGGATTAACCCAACGTTAGTGGGAAATCTTTTATCTGATCAAACGCGTTAGTCGTTGACGGTTTTTCATATCCACACACCATGTCCTCGGCAGGTGCACGGTTTAGAAATCGGAAAATATCTTTAAAGCAGAATCTGCAGGTATACAAACAAAATGAACTTCCTGAATTAGAGATTGAGGATCAGCAGAGAGAGCTGGAACATTTCGAGACCGGAGTCGAAAAAGGCGAAGAGGAGGAGCATCATTTACAGCAAGTAATCATAGCCAATCAGGCTGCTGTGGCTGGTAATCAGGTTAAACAAATATATATTCCCACGCCAGATGCCTCCCAAAAGTGGACAGATGCGTCCAAGTACTATCCAAAAGATTTCAAAGAACCGTCTAATTATATTTGCTTCTCAAGCACGGTTGAGGATACATGCAGGCCTTTTTATTGCATGGATGAGGTGGATGAAGAGTTTGTTAAAAAACTAAATTCTTGCAGTAAAGAGCCTATAAGTGAGAGTGAATTTGAATCTATTGCGGAAGCTTTTGAGAAAATCATAGAAAAAAAACAACCGTTTCTGACCATGGATTTTGAAAGTATTTTGGGATTTAAAGAGCTCAAGTCAATTTGCATAAATTCCTATGAAAGTCTTCATAGTGATCTAGCCAAAGAACTGGATTTTTACCCCTTCAGGACGCTGTTCGATAAAGCTGAGAACTCCAAATTGCGGGAATTGCCAATTTTGCTGGATATTTATGGAGAGGAAGTTTATAAGCATTGGAGACAAAGAAGAATTCAAAGGCGGGGAAAGCCAGTTTTCCCCACGCTGAAGTTTGAAAGTCCTACTCAGAAGGATGAGAACGATACGTATATATGTTTCAGAAGAAGAGAAGTGAGACAAGCGCGTAAAACGCGGAGGCAGGATACGCAGAGTTCCGATAGAATCCGTCTCTTGTATAGTGAGTTGAAAAGCGCAAGAGAACTTGTATATATGTGTGCCGAGCGAGAAGCTCGCAGGATGAAATTCCTGGAGAGCGAGAAGCGGGTGTTTGATTTAAGATGTCAAGTCAAGAGCTTAAAACGGGAATTGGGAGTCAAAGGCGAGGAGGAAGATTTGGTTTCTCCAAAGAGGAAAAAGATTGTGCCGGTAATTCCCGATGTGAAATTAGAGCCTCGGGATCGAATATTATCTGCTGTCAAGAGAAACGGAGGAGGGTCTTCCGTTGCTGTTTCTTCGGGTGCTTCTTCATCTGCTGTCAAGAGAGCTCCGGCCAATTCGTCTAGTACGCAATTGTATGTTCGGTTGCCCTCGTCTAGGATACCGGATCTCGACATGACCACTGTTTCTGCCGTGTTGAAAGAGAAGGACAAAGCCATCAGTGCAGCCGTTACTGAAAAGCTGCGTCAACGAGCAAAGATGGATCAAGGGTGGGTTAATTTGACGGAAGATTGTTTCAATCCTCTGTTCAAGATAAACATGCCAGAAGATTGTATTTTGGATTCCAGCCATGTCCCATATTCTTCGATAGCTTCATCGCTGTATGAGGTGGAAAAATCCAATTACATCTCTGCTGAACTCAGTGAGATACTCAAGAAACATGCACCATTGCCAAACGTGGTGACTCTGAAGAACTCCAATGGCGAGACTGTAAGTACTCCTGCAGTTTCCACCTATGCAGCTGGCTGCAAAGGCGATGTTGATGTTTCTCAGCCTATTGTGAAGTTTCGCAAGAGGGTCGGGAGGAGAGGCGTATGGATTGATAGAAAACCAACACATGCACCTCTGGAGACTGACTTGAATTTGAGCTCTGATTCCGAGCCAGACAGCCATCTCAACGTTTACGACTGCAAAGAAGATCGTAACAGAAGGCTGTCTTCGCGATTCAGCTTTGATCAAGACATCGATAGGTACGAGCCTATTGATCCTAGTCGGTTGAATCAAATAAGTGCTCAAACGCAGTCAATTCGTTTCGGCAGCATGCTTTTGACCAAGTCGTATGAGCATCTTCAGCATGCGAGGCAAAAGTACTTGCTGGGCCAGCACGAGGCTCTTCAGCAAAAGGCCGTTCCTGACGGGAATGGTTTGCGTGTTCCGTTGAGCTCTTCTATGTCGACGCCGAGCGCATCTTCCAATGTGAAGCATTGATGTGACATTACTGTAAATTAGTTTTTGTAATATATTGCATAGTTGATTTGAGGTTTCAGAGATTGGATCGACTCTATTGTCGTGGGGTGGACTAGTAAACGGTGTACGGGCATAAGCTACATGCAGGTTCTTTCAGCTAATCTCAACGTCACACTCCATTACTCCTATTCAATTTGCGTTTTTGATCCAACCCAGTAAAAGAAAGCAAAGTGAATCGTAAAACCTTACGGAAACAGTTGAAAAGAAGCCGTTCTCTTTCGCCTGCTGCCATTTCCTCCTCTCACTGTCTTATACACCAGTGTCTAACGCACGCTGCCCCAAAAAGGCTGGTGGCAATCTTCTGCCTTTTGCTGCTTCGAGCCGTAGGTTTTTCACAATTTCATATCGATCTGAAAATCTCGAATGAGTATTCATATGGCGCATATGAATGCCTATTTGCAAGAGTCGTCATGTAGAGGCATACCTTGCACACGCACAGCATGGAGGGAAAAGAAAAATAATCCTTTGGTCGGAACTCGTTCAATTCATCAATGACTCATACACCGAAGAGGATGGTGTTATTCGAGGTACCTTCAAGGTGGCAGCGGTAGCTGAGGCACCCAGCCTAGATTTCAGCTTGCGGCGAAATCCATTCCGCATCCGTTGAGGGAGTTTGGTTTGCAAACCCAGAAATGCTACTTTTATTACAATTCTTAGAAAAACACTTCCGAAAGGGCCTGGAAATGTGGGCTTTCGCCCTTTCTTCTCATTCGACGATCTCGCCTGATTTGGTCAAAAGGAAGGGCCGATCATTGACGTCGACTTTCCGTCTTATGTGCCTCCTTCTTGATGATGTATTGACCTTTGAAATGTGGCGCTAGATGTCGAGAAAAGCAGCAATACGCAGCCAAAAACAAACTGAAGACTAAATACGTTTTGTTTTGATCTTCTATAATGGAGATTATTTCTAAAGAACTGATTTCTTTCACACTTTTCGTTGCAATCATTGTCCGCCGTTAAATGGTTTCTGCTCTGTTAAAAGTTTGTCAGAAAGCACTCCACCTAAGTACTTTCTCCATACTAGTGCAACAAGACCCAATTTAATCACTGGTGTCCCTTGGAGTGCGTCTATCCATACATCAGACACTCAAAGATTGCAGGGGGGAATTTACATGCAGCCTCATGCACGTTTATGCACGAGTTGTTTCACATTCACACATTTTCTCTCGAGGACCGATTTCCATTTAACGAGGCGTGTCTACCTCTAAACCATGTCTACCGAAAGGGAATCCTGTCAATCAGCTCAAGCTGCTCCCGCCAAGCTGCGTGCCCGGCCGTCACCTTTAAAACTAGAACCGACGTCCGCCTCTATGAACGACATAGCTATGCAAATCGTCTCACCCGGACTTCCTCCGCTGGACTCAAAGATGCAGAAAACGGTGATGATGTCAAAGTCTATCGAAGCTCAGCAGAAGCAGCTGATCGCGTCCTGCGTTCATCCAACAGAACCTGTTTCGATGCTGTCGGATCTGCCAGACGACGCGGAAGACAAGGAGCATAACATAGGCAAAGAGAATCTGGAAGGAATTACAGTAGAAGAGAATATTGAAAGGGCAGATGGTACGCATCTTGAGGAAAAACAATACACTTTGGCTGAGAAACGACTCAAAAGAAGTAAGGTACCTCCACCGTTGAACACAGCCTCTTCCAAAATGGTGGATCCTTCTATCCGATCCGCTCCTGTGCGATACAGACAAGTTGCGCCACCTCATGTTCCCATAGCGTACGGGCTACGAAATGTATCTCCCTATACTCCGCATCACGGCGTACCATCGTATAGATATCCGCGGTACGTCCAGCAAAACCCGTACGGCGCAAGACGGTATCCAGGTGTAGTTCTAGCCACTCCTGTGACGGCTGGGAACCCTCCCCGTATAAGAGTTCCTATGCGTGTTCCTCAGTCAGCTCAATCTCCTGTTCCGTACGTTGCCGATATGTTCCCTGGTGAGTACCAGACTCAAGCTCCCTTATCGGCTCAGCCTCTATCAGCACAAAAAACCACATTTGGGTTCGCCAAAGAGCGCAAGAACTCAACGTCTCATATGAGAAGTCTGTCGTGCGAGTCAAAACTGGCCTCGCCCTTGGATGAGCAAAAGGAACGGGAGAAAGAGGAGCAATCAGGTCTGGAGCAAACAGCGATAGAAGATAACTCCGCCAATACTGAGATTAAACCTTCCAAGAAAGTCAGAGGTGAAATACGAATCGATAGCGATGTTTACAACTATGACGTTTTTGTCGGTGGGGATACCAAGGCAGACAAGGACAGCTTTCTCAGAGTGTGTTCTGCTGCGTGGGACGAGCATTTTCAGGCTAAGGTGTAAGCCGGGAGGAAGAGAGTGGTCACGTGACACGCTTTTTTTCCCATGAGGATTTTTCTCTCGTTGATATACACCTCTTAACGGGAACACATACTGATATTTATCGGCGCCGTACCGGTTATTCGAGAAAAAAATGTCCCTGTCGTTTACCTCTAGAGCATGCAAACTTGGGGTTTTCCCCGTATGAATATTCTGTTCGGATGCGTTTCAGAGCAGAACAGTCTCACCTGTTGACTTCCAAATGCCACATGAATCTGTCAGGCAGTGGATAGATACGGTCTTTGTAACAATTTCTGTATGCCTTTATTTTCAGACCGAGAATTCAAATCTCGTTGCTACAAAGACTTTCGTGACACGCACGCAGCTGAAAACCGTAATGGCTTGCTGTTCGGCCCACCTTTACTCAATGATTCATTTTTTCATAAAGACACAATAGCTCGCTCATTAAGCCACTCGTATCAAAGTACTCTAGACTACATGGCAGAGTAGGACAAGATCCCTGTTCGATTACCCGGAAGACAATCCCTCCATGAGGAGAGGCTGTGTTCCGGATTCCGGCCTAGAATCCACAATAATAAAAGCGTCAGTCAAAGCCATCAAGAGCTTACATCAAGAATGGGAATGGTCTCGAGGAACCGAGTGCATCAGAACTTTTTGAGTTGAAATTGACAAAAGCTTCTCTTTCTGTCAAGTGAAACAAAAAGGATTGATTTCCATTTTCGATTACACGAGACCCAGCTACTCGTCAATCGATTCCACTTTTTGGTATCCTCTTCCTCCCTGCTTTCCCTCTGCCCAATCAGCCATCTCAAACCCGGGACTGACCAACCATTTCTTGCGTTTTCATCACATTTGGGTTAGAACCCTGCTTTTCACTACCCTTAGCATATACTGCCTCTTGCTCAAGGATTATTTAGAGCACGTCATTCAGATTCTCTTACTCATATACGGCCCATCCAGCTCATAGCCCAGTTTCGCGTAATAGTTTCTCACACCAACCCCTGAGATCACGCTGATCTTCTCCGACCCGTGCTCTTCTTTGGCGATCCGCTCAGCCTCCTCCATGAGCAGAGTTCCGAAACCCTGATGCTGGAACTTTCTGGGATCCCTGGAATGCAAAGGTACCACAGATCCATAAACGTGCAGCTCCCTCACAATTGAGGTGGGCTGGGATGTGAATTCCTTACGATACGTGTACTTCTTGGATGCCTTTCTCAGTCTCAACAATCCAACGAGAATATCCTTCTTAGGGTCCTCATACGACAGGAAAGTCTCCCAGCCTCCGTTGGCGGCGTAGTCTCTTCTGATGAGTTCCACCTGATCTGGCTGAACTTTGTGATGCACTTCCTGAATCCCCACTTCTCTCGTTCTGACGTCTCTGCAGCTAGTTCCAAAGTCTTTCATTCTAGCCAAGGCAAGTTCCCTCAAATTTCCATTCTCAACGCCAGATGTCACCAACGGCATCGGTATATCTCTTTGCACACGGTAGATTCTCGTCCAAGGTGGCACCATGGCTAGAATACGAGCCACAAGGTCGATCAGAGCGTTGGCATTATAGGATCTATACCTGCCGCTCTTCCACAACTCGTACAGCCCGGTTCCCCTGATGACAAGAGTTGGGTATATTTTCAGCCCGTCCGTACGGAAAGCTGGATTTTCAAAATACTCGCGAAACTGTTCCAGATCCCTCTCCATACCAACGTTGGGGAGATCAGGCATCATATGGGAAACAACTTTGTAACCGGCATCTTTGGCAACCCCAAAAGTCTCACATACTGCCTGTACGGTATGTCCTCTGTTTGTATCTCTAGCTACATCTTCGTATACAGATTGCACTCCAATCTCCAAACGGGTACAGCCGTACTTGAGCATGTCGCTAAGATGTGTCTCCGTACAATAGTCCGGACGAGTTTCTATCGTAATACCTACGCATTTAGTCAAACTCTGTTGGGAAAACTTGATAGCTTCGTCAAGATCAGTACCATTGTAGCCCGTAAGAGCATTGTGAAGCTGAGCAATGAAACCCTCACGGTAATCAATGGGGAGAGACATAAAAGTACCTCCCATGATGATATACTCAACTTTGTCAATCGAATGGCCGAGCTGACGTAGTTGTTCTACTCTTCCTCTAGCCTGTTCGTATGGATCGTACCGAGCTCGAATGGCTCTCATGGAAGTGGGCTCGTATCCAGTGTACGACTGAGTTGAATACTCAAAATCAGAGTCTGGCCCTCCCGGGCAGTAAACACAAATATTGCCGGTGTATGCAATGTGAGGGCATCTATGAGGTTTACACATGACTGCCACTACAGCGATACCCGATGCCGTTCTGACAGGTTTTGCCTTGAGTTTGGGAATGAGGTACTTTTTGTACTGGTCCGGAATGGATGAGATGATATCGGTGAGCCTTGGCTGTTGCTTGAGCTTGTACTTTTTCGCAAATCTTGTGATGAGTCCATTGAGATTTATGTCTTTGGATGTTTTTAAAGAGTTCACAAGGTCCAGCGAAACGTCTCCGCAACACTGGATGAACCGTTCTTTCTCGGGAGCTAGTTTTGAAACCATTAGTGTGAGTTTTTTTTTTTCTTTTTTATCTCATCTGAAAATGTAGTGATGTGATCAATTGGCGATACAGGTATTGAACAAAGACTTTGTGAGACTTTTCCTTCCTACAACAGAGGCTCTTTTGTTGTTTATCGGAAATGAATTTGCTCCCATTTTTTCTATGGAGCCTTTTATTTATGAAATGACAAGGCTGTGGTGCCCAATAAATGAATCTGTTGTTATGGAGCCTGAACGGACCTTGAACAAGGCTGCAGTCTTTTAAAGTGGATGAATAAACAACGATACCAAGCGAGGCTTGATTTCTTGATCGCGGTACTTTGTTGCAGGCAGACTTGTAATGCTGAAGACCTATCGATAACATCATCTTTCGGTGTTTTTCATGAAACTATGTGAATTGTAAGCTGAATAGCCCTAATGGACCTCTAGTATATTGGTTCGTGGTTCTCATCAACCTGGCTCAGACCAAAATAGTAACATTTGTTTTAAGAGTGTGCTCATTCGAGTGGATCAGCTTTTGTGAGCATGGAATGCTCAAAACCTTGATTTTTCACGTGATCCAGGTCTCAGGGAAGATGCCAACGCAATTTGACGTCAATCAAGAGCATGCAGAATTTATTGCATTTGATTTCAGTCAATTAAATTCCAAAGCCTTAGTCTTCGTGCTCACTGCGCCTATCAGTCTTGTGACTCACTTTATTGATCTGAATGGTCCATCCTTTACAGGCGTTTCTGGCAAATATTCAGCAGATGTGATGGCATAGTGCACGAGATTGTAGATACAAGATCATGGCTGACATTACTAGGCACTTGGTCAAGAGTTGCCAGTCATGTGCTTTAAATCACAGATACAACTCAACCGTAGTTGTGAGAATACAAAGAACACAATCTTGACAGAATCAACAAAAAATGCCAAGTCAAGGCGATTCGTTTGAGGAGCAAAATATATATATCTGAGTGAGGTTGGTCAGTACACGCACATAACACGACACGATGGAGGGAGCCACGTCTGAAAACCAGTGGAGTCCCTTTCCAGTTGATGATTCCTCTGCAAATCAGGAATGTCTTTCGATTATACCACCAAATGGTCTTCGGAAACACAAGCAAAATGTCGAGAAATCATCCCGAGATGATCGTACGATGAACAATTCAGTGATTGATCGTGAGGAGGAGGATGAGAAGGATGCCACAAACTTGACAAAGGATTCTCCCATTTCTTGCGAAGAGCCGCATCGTAGCTCTCAGGATCCTTCCTCGGGAGATAATGAGGCAGTATCACAACTAAACTCTCGAGAGGCCCTCATCGCTGAGTCAGTCCTGCCAGACGATTCATTTTTAGATAACAATCAGGACAATACCTCAGCTCTTAACAAGGCGGATATACCTTCAAATGGATTAGAAAGTGTAATGTATGAGAATCCGAAAGACGATTTTCTCACAGAGATCCAGCAACCCATTGAGGCTGAGAATGGTTTGGAGGAACCAAGTGATGACGTGAATGAAAAAAAAATGAATGCAGGAGAAACGATTGACTTTCTTGAGGAGCTCGGTAACCCTATTGAGCATGAGGCGAATACCGACCGCATTGATTTCTTTGACCAAAAGCATGTTGCGGAAGACAATGTGTTGGAAGGAAATGATCTTGAAGAGTCAGACCACTTTTTTAGTCAATTGGCCGGAAAAACACCATCTGGATACGATCAACAGCAGGCGACCAAAGAAGAAGATGAGGGTAGTTCACTGCCAGAACTTCAAGGGGAGCCACAAGAGCAAGTCGCGGTGAATGATTTTTTGAGAGAATTAGAGCAGCCCATAAATGAGTCTGAAAGTTTTGCTGATCACGAGCAGCCTGTGAGAACTCCTCTTTCTAATCATTTCGGACAGATCGAGTCAAGGGGAGAAGACGTTTTGCAGGATATGGCTGCTGAGAATCATGAATCTATGGAGCGTCTCCCGAAGAATTCCTCTGTTAGCCAAGGTGAACTTGAGCAAACGGATGATTTTTTGCATGACATTGCTGCTGACAATCATCAATCCATGGAGCATAGCCCGGAGACTCTTTCCATCAGCCAAGATGCACTTGAGCAAACGGATGACTTTTCAAAACACCAACCTGCTCAGTCTGAACCTCCCTTGGAGGAAGAAGCTGACGATCCGTTTCTTCGAGAAATCTCTCAGCCGAAAAATGAATCCGCAGACAAGCTGGCCTTTTTGGCTATGGATGACGAACTCTTAGATGAAGACTTGTTGGAGGAGATCTTGGATGACGATCTTTTGGAGGATGATTTTCAAAGCAAGCCGGAAGAGCAAATTCAAAGGCCAGCTTATACTCCAAGTCAATTGTCTGTTGCGAATCCGTACATTGTATCAACACCGTCAGCTATTTCAACTCCCAGCCTCAGTGAACAAAAAAAGAAAACCGACGCTTACGACTTTCCCACTGAGTTTATGCGAACCAAGATTGCGGCTCCGCCAAAGGCTGCTAACAAATACACCAACCTTGTCAAACAGGTGGAAACAACCTCAATAAAACCACCCACAATGACGCAGCCAAAAAAGGAGGCCTTTTTCGAAGAGCTTCCAGTACAGCCATTGATCCAGAAAAGGAAACGCGCTGGCTCGCGAGCGGTGGATCCTTATGCTGCCATTGAGTCACCCAACAGTGCGCCTGTTTCTGCTGTTCCTCCAGCCGCCTCAAGAAGGTCGTCTCAGAGAGAGGTTCAAAATCCTTATGCCCCCGTGAAGGCTCCTACTTCTGAGAGTGTGCCACTTAATTCTGTTTCGTCGTCGCAGTCGGTTCCTGTTCGCTCTGCTTCGTCTCAGTATGTTCCTTCTGGTAACGCTGTTGCATTTGCTCCACCCGCTGTATCTCAGTCGATCCCAGCTCAGTCGATTCCAGCACAGGCGACTCCGTCACTCCCATCAGCCATTACTCATCCAACACTGAAAAAGAAGCCTTCAACGATAAGTGGAAGATACAGGCCGAATGTTTCGGTTCAGCCAAATGCACAGAGTGCTCATGCCTCGGCACCTCAGATTCCACAACCTCCACAGGTTTTTTCGGCTCCCCAGCAGGTGACTCCTCAGGTTCAACCCCCGCTGGCTCCATATCAGGTACAGGTGCCTCCACATGTGCCTCCACAGTTTCAACCTCCACGGGTTCAAGTACCTCCACAGGTTCCATTCCAGGCTCCAGTGAATGGTCCTCAACATCAAGCCCCTCCGCATATCCCCGTTCCCCTTCAGCAAACTTCTTTTCCGCCAGCTAATACCCCCGCAGCCCCTCTCAAAAACCCCAACGCCCTCCTTCACCGCCAGTTCCCTATATGGACATGGAGTCAGGGCCCAAAGGTTGTCAAGCTCATCCCAAAGACAGACGGCTATCAGGTTGAGAATTCCATTGAGGTTTTAAGTGTAACAGATGCTGGACTACTCAACTACCTTAACACTTTTCCTGGGCCGCTTTCAGTAAAGTCCAAGCGGAAGGATGTCGAAAAATGGGTCGAGCAGCTTCTGGAGTCTTCTGGATCTTCTGACCCGGTGTCTCTTCTCTGGTCAGTGATGCTGGAAATACTGAAATACAGTGGCCCGCTCACCGATTTTGCCCTTTCGAAGTCCATAGCACTGCTGATGAATCCTTCTGCCAACATTGTCAACGAGAAATCGCCTCTGGATCTGACAGTATTTACGACAATAAAGCCAAGGACCACAAATGCCCACCAGATGGACAAACCGTCGCTAAAGTCGCTTTTGTCCATCTTGTTGAGCGGAGACAAAAACAGCGCACTGGCTTCTGCCATCTCAGAACAAGACTGGTCTCTGGCACTACTTTTGGGACAATTGGCAGGTCCACAAGAGTTCAAAACCACTTTTGACTTTTTCTTGCAGACAAGGTTTCAGCAGGATCCGTCTTTGAAAATTCTAGGGTTTTTGTTGGAATGCATCGCAGGAAGTGTCGATGCCAGTAACATTGATAAAGTGTGGCTTGCGGCAAACTTTGCGCATGTGGTTTCCATTATGCTTCTAAACCTCGATAACCCATCTCCGTTGTTCTATCAGATGGGGATCGCATTGATAGATTTTGGGGCTTATTCGAAAATATGCTTCATTCTTGCACAATGTGCCACTCTCACGCCGCCGGAACAACCTACACACATTGATATGGATAGTATCCTCTTGGCCGAGGTGTACGGCTATATTAAAGAGCAACAGCCTTCCCCGCAAACTATAGTCAGATATGTGGCTCATGCTGGGTTACTGGCTGACTATGGCAAGTTTGCAGAGGCACGCAGATACTGCGATGCTGTGGCTCCCTTGATAAAGCCATTTTCGAAGGCTCTCGATCCGAATTTGGTCTTGCAACTCCACAACTTGTCAGCCAGGGTATCACATCTCGATACTAGCGAGTCGGGCTGGTTCGGGATGTCGAAGCCAAACATGGACAAAGTGTGGGGCCAGTTGGATAAGTCGTTTTCCAAATTTGTATCGGGAGAAGACGCCGTTCCTCCTGTTAAAATTGATGAAAACAGTGTATTCTCCAAGTACAGTCCCTCCATCTCAAGGACCCAATCGGTGGCTGATCTCAAGAGTTTCCCATTTCCTCAGCGGATAACTTCTCATGGATCTGCCAGTATGGAGAATTTGGCACTTTCGAATGCGCATCGTTCAGTCACCACTCCTCGTTTGAGTACCGTGGCTACTCCGTCGCCAAAGAAGCCTAGACAATCTAGGGGACGGTATGCCCCGGAGCCAACTTTGGAGACACAATTAGAGGTTGCAACGGGTGAGCTTTTGGAACCAGACTTTCCTAGGTCAGAACTGCCCGGAGCAGAGCTTTCCGGGTCGGAGGCTTCTGAGATTCATTCTGGGATTTCGTTTGGGAAACAATCTGAACTTCCAAGTCACAACCCTCATCTTGCGACTGAACACTTGAGCAATGCGTATGTTCCCAAGATTGACAATTCTGGGATAGAGAGTCCCGGGTTTGCGGAGAACTCTTACTTTCCAAATGACAACACTGAGACCTTTTCACAGTCACCAGCTCCTCGGATTCCACTTCCGCTGGAAAGACCTCCCTCCGGGAACAGATACGCACCTCCTCCTCCTCCTCCTCTGTCGATAAATGTAGACTCTGCGGACGAAGACGAGGGTCCTTACGAGGACTTTGTGGAGGACGAAGATGAGGAACCAAGTGAGAGAAAGGAGAAAGTGGAGGAGAAGCCATCAGAAGGCAAAACACCTTCAACAAACAATGAAACAGGTAAGAAAGGTTGGTTCGGATGGCTGAAAAAGGAAAAGGACGAGACTCAACCGATACGGGCTAAACTGGGAGAACAAAACCAATTTTTTTATGACGAAAAGCTGAAAAGATGGATCAACAAAAATGCGCCTCCTGAGGAGAATGCAGTGAGTACACCACCACCGCCGCCTGTCAAGATGAAAAAACCGGTTCCTTCCATATCTCTTCCTGAAGTTGGTCCACCTGCCACCAGCTCTCCGGTTCCTCCCACATCGAGTAACGCTCTTCCTGTGAGAGCTGCAGCCCCACCGTCTGATTCGGCTTCTCCCCCTATCAAGCCGCCCGCCTCAACAGATCTGGACGATATCATGGCAATGGCGGCAGCCAGTGGAAATGCACGAAGAGGCAAAAGGGGTCCTCGCAGAGGTTACGTGGATGTAATGAATCAGAAGTAGAGTTGTTCGACTGTCGATGAGGTGGTGACACAGCGAGTTATGTCTGACTTTGATTAAGGAGGAAACTACACATAGATAAAGGTCAATCATGGGAGCTCGTCGCTAAGATTGTCGTTGTCGACTCGGCCTGATTGGCGATGAGGCGTATATGCATTCCAAGATTATCCACGCACGTGCAGCTAACAACGGCTTTTCTCTTAGAACTTCGCGGCGAGCAGAGAATGAACGTCCTCTCTCAACTTGATACAAGCAGTAGGATTTTTATTTGTATTAAATTCCCTGACAGTGTGAAGTATTAAATTCACTGACAGTGTGAAGCACCTTGGACTCTATTTATCTATAGCTTTTAAGGACATTTTGCCTTGCAAAGTTTGAGCCGGTTGAATCAAGTCACCGTTTCACAAGGCAAAAAAAAAGCGTTCAACCTCAAACAATTTGAGTGCAAAATAAAAACGTTCACCTCGAACAATTTGAGTGCAAAAAAGATATCAATCATGACAGAAAAAAGTCCACCTCCGGGGGTGATAATCCCCCCACCGGAGATGTGCGAGGTTATTTCGAAAACGGCCGGGTACGTCAAGAGGAATGGGTCCAGTTTCGAAACGCGGATAAAGACAAAGGAGCAGCAAAATGCAAAATTCAGCTTTCTTCAAGATCAGGACCCGTATAATGCCTACTACAAATGGAGTCTTTCTGAGCCGCAAAGTGCTACTTCAACTGCGGCAAAATCAGGATCTACACCTAAGAAAGACAATATTGTAAGCAAACCTCGTGCTTTAAGTTTTATCCCCCCGCGTATACCAGTTTCGGCAGCTGATGCCGAGATTCTCAAGGCGACTGCTTTATTTGTCGCAAAAAACGGTAAATCCTACATATCTGCTTTGAAGAAGCACCTAGAGCATGACTCACAATTCGAATTTTTGAACGAGCGGAATTCTCTGAACAAACTTTTCTTTGCCTATGTAGCGCAGTATGTTTTGCTCATCAACAAGCCGCGAGCTACGGTGGAAAAGTTTGAGGAGAATTGTAATGATGTTTCCTTGTTGCTGGATTCTGCTTTCCAAAGAGCAGAGTATGACAAGAAGCAGGAAAATGAAGAGAAATCGGTGCAAACCCAGCTGGAGAAGGAAAGACTGGACTACGCTTCTATCGACTGGCAGGACTTTTTTGTAGCAGAGACCATTGAATTTACCGCCATCGATAAAGTTAGCGAGCTGCCGCTGCCTTTGAATATTGTGGATCTGCAGTACAGATCCTTGAGAGACAAAGCTGCCAGTGGTCTTTTGGAGGAGGCGCCACCAGACTACGAGCCTGAGCATGTAGAACGGCGGTCTGGTGAGCATTCTGAAGGAGTTACGAGGAAGCCAAAAACTCAGCCAAGGGGAATGAAAGTTCGGTCGGCTGGGGAGACGCGCATAAGGCGCAATCAAACAGGTTCTGAGAAAATGTTGACTTGTCCATTAACCGGCCGTTTAATTCCTGCGTCAAGTTTCCAGCAGCACATTACGATTCTGCTACGTGACCCGAAGTATAAAGAGGAGAAGAAGAGATATGAGGCGAAAACTCGCGGATCAAACCTCACTACGGATCAAGTTTACGAGAATATGAAAAATCTGGTTGAGAATAAGTCACTTGAGCCAGACCACAATCCGGTTCTGTGGGATGGGTATAAGAGAAGCGCAGAATATGTGCAGAAGAGGTCCATGGAGGAGCCGCAGGACAAGAAAGTTAAACGATGAGAAGGGGGGAGCTGCAACTAACATCATTCAAAGGAGTTACTTACCAGGGAGCTAGGTGCATTATTTTTGTAATGTTTCTGTGCTATGATGTCATGTAGATGCTGCTATGAATTCTTTATTCGGTTCAGGAAGCTGCTGCAGTTGTTGAAAGACTGAAAGGAAAAGGGTTGGAATTTATACCTTGAAACAGGCTCTCGATTAGTAGAGTGCTGGGATCGCATTGGCTACTGTGGTTTATCTACCCCACCGCCATCGTTCACTGTTTTGCTTAACGCGTATGCTCCGTCCGGATCATCCAACAAGATGATTTCCATAGGCTCTCGCTTCGCAATGAGTAAAATGAGATGTATATATCAGACTTAGATATCCTTGAAAGAAAGGCATGGTATGCTTCAAACGAACAAAGTCGTTAGATTTTCAGTTATCGCAGGCCTGTTTCAAATCTTACGGTCTTTAGTGACCTGAGGCATGGAGTCTCCCCATTGCACCAAGAAATGTTGTTTCTGCACAATGCAATATAAGAATGAGGATGAGACCGACGTCATTGATGGCAGCACCTTTCACAGCCAGAGGAATGACCTTCAAGAGATGCTCGAAAAGGCTCGGACGAGCTCGTAAATGCAATTTAAAGTTAGTCGTATGTGCGTCATATGAACGCGATAGATGCTTTCCATTTCAGAAATCATCAACGCAAGATTGTGCGTACACAAGTTCCGAAAGTTGCGCTTTGTTGTAACTACAAACTACAAAAGCAAAAAGGCTCTTGAATCCCGAGGACTTCCTGCGTCGGACTTTGTCTGTATCTTGCACGGGGTTTCTTCAGTTTACGGTGTGGTTACGCTTCCTGCGTCTGTGAGAGAAGGAATCAACATTTTCTTAGATGGTCATATCCCTACGGAAAACTTGCGTTTCAGAACAAATCTCTGCAGTTTAGGCTCAGTGACGCTGCCGACAACATCATTGTGGACCAAAGTAGGTCGTTCAAGTATGAAGTTATGCACAAAACTCAGGGCGACTTGAAGCTTTCCATTCAACCTGGTGATTTCAACGATTCCGAGATCATTGTGATGATGGGAGAAAACGGCATAGGTAAAACCACCTTCTGTAGAATGCTAGCAGGGTCCCTCGAGCTTGATCAAGGGTGCAAGATACCTCAGATGAACGGTTCTATGAAACCGCAGAAAATCTCTTCAAAAACCAAAGGAACCGTGAGAATGTTCTTTTTGAAAAAAACTAGAGGCTCTTTCTTGCATCCTCAATTCAACACTGATGTCATCAAGCCTCTAAAAATTGGAGATATCATACATCCGGAAGTGCAGCATTTGTCAGGTGGTGAAGTGCAGAGAGTAGCTATCGTGCTAGCGCTTGGTATTCCTGCCGATATGTATGTTATCGATGAGCCTTCTGCCTATCTGGACTCAAAGTCATCGAAATGTCTCCCCCGGCAGCAAACTATCAGAATATGAAGAAGTTGATCTTGACGCTGGTTGTTCGTGCATACTTTATTAGCTCAAGCTGTTGAATACCAGAGAGGGGAGCGACATTTCATGCGACATCAAGTACCCGACAGCATATTATATAAGAAGAGGCGACAAATGGAAAAGAAAAAAATGTCACTATTTGACATTGCGTAAATGTGAATCCTTTTTCGTTCACTCTTCTTCTGCTGTAAAAGACAGGTATGAATCCTATTTGAGCATCGTTTTCGATTATCATTTGATTTCTTTTCCTTGAAGGTGTTCAAATCAAAGACTTTGATGGAAAATACTTGTATCAACATCGAATTTTGATCGGTTAAATGTACCTATTGAGGAGTACATGGTTTAGGTTATTTGGATGACTTATACAATGGAACTTTTATGTGAAGAAAAGAAGAATCATGCAAAGAACAATATTCCTAGAGAAAATCGAATAAGCCTTTGGAGACGCAGCTTAAGTAACTTTTTTAAATCTGGTATGCGAAATTTGGAGGCGCATATCTCTCGAAAGCAACGCTTTGTAAATACATTAATGTTAATAAAGACTATTTTGTTCTCAGGACACCTTCTACATCTCCCCGTGAACCATGAATGAAAATAGAATACAACTTGAACAATACATTGTCGGATTATCAGCCATAATCCGGGAAAGAATGTGATGCAACTTTGGAAAAAGAAATGTTGGTCATGCCTTTTCTGAATAGGAAACGTAAATCATGACTGAGTGGAATAATAATGATGTATAAGCATGTATGACGTGCGGGGAAGGTGATCATGCGGATAGTCACTCATGATATGTCACATCACATGTGTTTCCCCACATCAATTGGTGTATAGAAGAGGCCACAAGCCTCAACTATGTACCAGCTTTAGGTAGAATAAAAGCCTTACATTGTCAAACATAACTGAAGAACGTTATTACTATCGATTACTGGACATTCTAAGAGAACAATCAAGACTGAGAATAAATCAACCTGCCCGAGTTGCTCAACCTGATATTGATGCCCCGACGGCTCCCAGATCCCCGAACTATCAACATACATTACTTCCCGTATTTATTACTCCGCAATCAAAAGAGATCAGTGACATCGCTTCTTATGTCTCACCAGACATCTGCTCATGAATTCACCACACGACATTAAAAGATTCCAGGTCAAACGAAAGAGTTTATCAACCACGTCTTTTTAAGTGTGAGGGTTCTTTATATTCCATCCAGAGTGCCTGATCTCGGCAATTTGTCTTCGCGCGACCTAAAAAAATAGAGTAAGCGGGGCTTTGTTGTCGATACAGGCAGCCTTTGAGGGCTGGAAGCATTCTCAACAATAAGGTCACCGCCTCATCTTTCTTCACTTATACCTTATAAACTGCAAAACATTGCTGCCATCCCGACAGGAACATTGAACTACAATATTACTGTTTCCAAAGATGAGAGGACCTCATGTTAGTGGCTGGCCATAAAAAACTATCTAGGGTATTGTCTGCTGCGATACGTAATGCCAATTTATAAATTTTAAGGTCCCCGAATCATCTGGTGCACATTTCATTAATATGAAAAGGGTGATGAGCCTGGCAGGGGAATTTTTTGTAGCTCACCGATATTACCGGATCAGATTGTTAAAGCAAGTTCGCAAAATATATACAGACTTATTTTAAAATTGAGAGTTCTAGACTTGAAGGATTTAGCCAGGCTGGCCAGCCACCTATGAGGAGAAAAGGGGCACAAAAAATAGAAAACCTCTATCGAGACATCTAAAAATTTCTTATGAGCTATATCAATTCTATAAATTCCTCAGCGTAGAAAAGCATGTCATTTTATCAAATTCTATTACATAAATGACCTATACAATTGAAGCTAAGCTTTAGAGCGAGCCAAAAAAATACCTCAATGGCGCAGGTGGTTAAGAAATGGGCACTACGACATAACTCAGGGCGAGAGGGACCGTTGAAGCTGGTCTTCCATGAGTAGACTAGATGTTTTGTTTCAATCCGAGGACCCTTTGCGCGCTTGGAAATTCTTATACGGAGAGGATTTCCAGCCGTTACTGAAACCCCCGTGCATGATGGTGCATAAAGCCCTTGCGAGGTGGACCATCTACATAAGCGACATGATGAGTTCACTTGATCACCATTTAACGATATTGATGAGAATCAAGAGTGAAGCAACAAAGACCTTTCTTTGCTGAAATTGGACTGACTAGGTAAGCCTCGAATAGACTTCAAGAAAATACTCCTACGCTTCGTCGCAATTAATAAATCAATTTTATGAAACACATATACAGTATGTAGAATCAAGCCTTGAGGGAAGAAGCTCTTCTCTTTCTGATTTCAGCTCTCTCAGCCTTACGCTCGTGCAGTCTTTGGGCAAGCAGTTGGGCGTACTCAGCAGCGGCATCTCTTTGAGCTTGAGCGTTTCTAATTTTCAAAGATTTTTGTTGTCTCTTTCTTTGCAATCTTTGAGGGGTGATCAATCTTTGGATACATGGAGCCTTGGTGTATTTCTTGTCACCTTTGACAACCTCACGTCTGACAACGTATTGTCTGACGTCATCCTCCTTAGACAAACCAAAGAATTTTCTTATGTGGTTAGCTCTCTTTGGTCCAAGTCTCTTTGGAACAGAGTCGTCAGTCAAACCGGCAATGTCTTGTTCACCAGCCTTGACAATAACGAGGGAAAGAACAGCCAAATCTGGGCCAACAATGCAACCACGAACAGACTTTCTCTTTCTCTCACCTTGTCTTCTTGGTCTGTAACAAGAGTGACCTTTAGCCAAAAGCAGCTTAACTCTGTTTGGCAGCATAACACCTTGCTTCATTGGGAAACCTTGTTTGTCGTTACCTCCAGAGATCTTGAAGATGTAACCTTTGAATTCGTCTCCAACGTGTTCACCTTCGACTTCTTGGCCCATACGCTTGTCGTAGAAAACACGCAGTCTGTGCTCGTCATCGATATCGATACACTTTTGGGTACCGTTAGCTGGGTACGAAATGTTCAACTAGAGAGTTAGCACTTTACCTTTGTCGTTGCATTTAACTTACCTTCATATTGGCGGGGTGTAAGTCAAACTTTTCAGCTAGTGTATGCTAGTTCGCGATTCTGAAAAAACTGGCAAGAGGTCGTGCAGCGGGAGGAGGTGTGTGGATATCTCACCCGTGACTTCTCGGAGCCCTAGAGGAGGTCACGTGAGGGTGTGAGGATCCCAAAGAGACGGTTCCAAGATCTGTGAACAAGGGTCCAATAAATCTAATGATGTCAAAGCTCTTGTTAAAGACTTGACTTGACTTGTCAACTATTTGGCGGAATGCCGTAATCTGACATTTTGAATATTTGAATTACTCACTGCAAGAAACTAGCCCTTATATACTTGAATCGCTTCAATTTCCCACTGCAGAACCCTGTTATTCGCATCTTAGGGGCTCTTCCAAAATGCCTATGCTGCTCTTCCGTGCTGATTCTCTTTAAACACCCACTATGTGGACGTGCCTGAATAATAATCTGGTCCGCTGTCAGCGTCCTCCTCAGAGATGTCAATGAGAGACTGAGGATCCTTTCCCTCGAGGCTCGGAGTCTGCAGAGCTTTTCAGCGGTGTAATGTAAGTCTGAAAACGATAAATTTCTCAATGCCTCCTGCGACTGCGCTCCCACATCACCTGAAGAGGGGCCAATAATGCGGCAGCGCGGTATTACTGGAGGGACCGAGGTCGTTGAAATAGCGTTTCGCAGATACAACATCAAAAGAAGCAGTGCATAGTTATGTCAAAAAGAACACTCTCTGTGGGTGCATGAACGGGCCATTTCTAAAAGTCACAAGTTTGGTAAATCGAACCATTAGGTCAGGCCAAATGCACCCTCAGCAAACCCTTCCCATGATATAATATTATGTTGGATCCTCCTTTTCGTAATTACCCACCTGCCCATCCACGTTAAACATAGGACCCAGCATTTGCAGTGGACTGGGCAGCATCTGGTTCCCACTTCGCGTTTGATTATAGCTAGGTCGACCAGCCTCCCCGCTTGTATCACTATCCATCGTTGTATTCATACTTCGCCCGTACTGAGCATTCGATTGAGCCATATTCACAGGGGTGTTCCCAAACGGAGCACTCCAGTCGGCAGGATAAAAATTGCTTGGCGAAGGCAACAAATCATTGATATACCTCGATGGGAGACCACTGACCGGTGTGCGCTCTCCTAAATTGCTAAATCTATTAAAAAACCCAGCAGATGGCATCCCGGCCGAGAACCCAGCAGTACCTGTGTTGTATGCTTGCGCTGATTGGAACTGGCGAAATGAAGGCTGGGCCGAATTGTCTTCCATATGCTGGTCCTCCGGATGCCTCTCGGGATGCTGCGCATAGAGAGGTGGAGAATTTTGTGGCATTATAAAGTGCGCATTCTGCATTCCTTCTGGCATGGGAGGTGATACTTTTGGTGTTGAAACGTGCGCTTCTATGCGTTGTTGAAGTCTTTGGTTCTTATCTGAATCATCCGCCGTAACCGTTCTGGCCGAGTCTTGTACCTCCTGATCTACTTCACGTGCTTTTGCAGACGAAGGGATCTGAACTTTCAAACTCGGCCTAAAACCTGACTGAGTTGATGGCACATTCCCACTCGATGACCCGCCCGAAAACGAAGGACTGGGTGTGGCCGCATTTTGCAATGCTGATTGGAACGGCGGTATCGATGATTGATATGGTAAAGGTACAGATTCGTGAGCTACACTTCTCCTATTTGCCACAGACCTGGACCGAGAATGCCTTCTTACTTCGGGTGGTATCGAAGTTCGAGACGTTTCCCTCCTGTGCCTTTTTCTTTGAGGTACTTGTTCCTCCTCTTCGTCCTCCTCCTCCTCCTCCTCGCTTAAAATCGATAGACTTTCTTCGTTTTTACTATCGTTTGGTTCCTCCGTATCCGAAGCTTCGGCCGAGTTTCCCTTTACATTATGGAGGGTAAAGTTGGATCGATTTGGATAATCTCCGTAATCAGCAGGGCCCTTAGATTCTTGCTTTTTGCTGGTATGCTGGTATCTTTCGATGATCTCGTCCGAGTCAATCGATGAGAACTGGTATAGCTTTTTGTTTTGCCCGAATATTATAACTGCAAGATCAACTTGACACAAAACCGATAGCTCATGCGCTTTTTTGAATAAGCCAGCCTTTCGTTTGAGAAACGTTACTGTTCTGTTGCGATCGTCCTCAATTGGTCGTATCTCGATTTTTCTTCTACCCATTTTTCAAGACTCGGATCTTCAAGGGGCAGTGCGATGAGTTGGTTATTTTTAGCAATTACCGGGGTGGTGCATGGATAGACCGTGATTACCTAATCATTAGTCAGCGTCGTGTGCGGCTCTTCACTTCACTACCGTTTCTCAAATCCCTGCAAAGCCAACTTTTGAAGTTTCACGACTCGGCATGTACTTGTAAGGTAGTGCATCAATCCCGAATCCTCGAATTATCTGGTTGAGAAACATCAATCACCCGTAAAACGGCCGAACAACGTAGCACCACCTATTATCGCTGTTCGCTTCTCAACACGGCATCCTCCGCTTCTATGCCAAAGGAGATCAAGTTTTTAGAGTGTAGGTACCACAGAGTATCTTGTGACGGCAGGTCTTGAACTTGGAGTAAAAGGAAGACTGATAAGTTGATGAGTGGTTAAAAGTTGCGAGTGTAGGATAGTTGTCATCATCGCTACTTTGTATATAATTATTTCACGAAACAGATGCTTGAATTTTGAGCTAATTAAGAAGTGATATCAACCAACCTATTGAATCGGCGGAGGGGAAGTAAACCAAGAAGAGAGGACGAAATGCCTAGCGAATGGTAAAATGATTGCAATTGCTAGAACCAAACGAAGACCGTGTGACGCAAAAGACTAAACATACGATCAATCATCGCTTGGAAAGATTTTTGAGAAAAGCCGAGTAATTCAAATTGAACTTGAACGAGAAGAAGCGGACAGCACGCAACACAAACCAAACGATACATAATTTTCCAAGGTTGGAGGAACCCAAGAAGCAATTTTTTGGTTGAAATTTTACAGATGTGTGAGCATCGAATTTTGATCGGTTGAAATGTACCCATTAAGAAGTACATGATATAGGTTGATTGGATATACAATAGAACGATTATGTGAAACAAGAAGAAGCTGTAATGGCTCAGAGGTTTACTTCCGCAACACTTTAGGGTCAATCTCCCAGATTTACTTGCCAGGGTGATGAAAACTCGGGCGCACTAATGAAAATTCAAGAACCTGCTTGAAATTCTAACACTCCAAGTCGTCCTTTTT
Source organism: Citeromyces hawaiiensis (assembly GCA_030567395.1). Lineage (NCBI taxonomy): Eukaryota > Fungi > Ascomycota > Pichiomycetes > Pichiales > Pichiaceae > Citeromyces > Citeromyces hawaiiensis. The sequence goes on from JAJLSF010000341.1 coordinate 28,545, forward strand.
TGACACTTTCGTATGGGGTAAATCAAGTTGTTCAGCTCCTCCATGCTTACCTCCGGCTAGAATTTTTAATATGGACTCTACGGATGCCTCAAGTTCTGCAATACAAGCCCACAATTCTCACTTTTTAACGACAATGATTGATCTACGCATATGAAAATCGGCCAGGCTTTTGAAGGCACGAAAAAATCCATCATCCTCTACCCCTACAACTCTGCCTTTGCCAGTACGTTTTCATTCACTCTTCATAAAATTTACACTTCTTATCAGGAATGTAAGCATTCATACTGAGGATTCAAGTCTTTGCATCCACAAGTGCTCTAGCCACACTTTTGAATCTTGAACCAACATTCTTTGCAAGATTTGACAAGCAGTTGTTAAATTCAGCGCCGATGACAATCGATACATCTCGCCAGTGATGAGGCTTATATTCAAAGAGTTGGGTGTATGTTATTTTGACCAGTAGTGACGTGATATGCAATCAGACTGTCGTAAACCTCATTATTCATCCATAGGAGACCCTGACAGCCATTAGAAAAATACAGTCCAGCTGCTAGTCTTGCATGAAGCCAACAACTCTGCCTTCAGTAAACGTACTATTGACTTCCCGACCGCCAAGTAAACACTCTCTAATACCAGGACTTTTGTCTACTGAAATTGTCAACTTTTTTTGACTTTCCTCGAGAACAATCCTGAAAATAATGGGCAAACTGGCAATTTCTCTAAAATACCGTCCCTCAATTTTCACTTTATGCATAAAAATGACTTTTGAGGAATATCTCGCGAAACTTTCCAAAGATGAACATTGGAAGATCCACATTGGTGAGACTTCCCCGGGGGGCCTCCGTTTTGGCAAATTTGCGTAATGTTCGTTACTCGTCTGCTCTGCATACTCCACCAATACAAAGAGTGGGGATACCGGTCTCTACGTATATCCCACCACGTTTCTCACGACTGCCAAGTCCGTTGAGTAGCCCTAGCCAGTTTCTGCGATGCCTTCTAAGAAGGATAGGACTCGTTGGTATGAACACATATCATGTGTTTGAATTTCGTAAGACGGGAAAGCCCGATTTTCTGCGTTGGAAAAATGCAGCTATCGAAAGCTATGTAAGAGTGAATAAGGCATTTGCCCAAAGGAAGCTACCTTCTGTTAAAAGTGAAATGAGTACCTTTGTCTTCAAAGCTCTGGAGGATCGGGCTAAAACGATGCCAAAAGATGTAGTTTTCGACTGGAGATTGCTCAAGTTCAAAAGTAAACCAAAGTTGGTCAGTTTCCAAAACTTCCCAAACACCGACGGGTCCACTTTATGCTTGCAGGTGGTTTACCGGTTTGAAACGACGCAGAGACTTGTTTCAGTGAAGGACGGTAAGGCATCAACCCAAGATCGTGATCTGATAGAGTATGTAGGTTTCAACATTGACCCTCTGTCTGGAGCCGTATGCATTGCCGGTTCGCTTTTTGAATCTAGTCCGAAGGTCAAGCTGAACGACTTCAACAATCAGCCGAGCCAAGTTGAGGTTCTGAACAATATGGCTTTGCATGGTGACATTTACCGGAAAGAGCCTTAGATAGCTACATGTATATATATGCACAAAGTGTGGGTAAGTTTTCTGTAATGTAGCGGTGCTTAATTGTCGGCTACTCATTTTCTCGAGCGAACAAAGTTCGACGAGCTGATGGGAAAAGCACTTCTTGTACATGAGATTACTCCTCACCATTGTGTCACAACTGGAAAATCGTGTTCGTCATGTTGTAATATATCAGACTCAAATTGAGGGAGTTACTCTGCTTATTGCAATCTATGAAAGCATAATATTAAAACGAACGTTCTAGATGGTTTCGACGATTTCATGTGTAATACACCAACAACTATAGCCGTGTATTCAGTTAGTCGTTCCGCAAAGTTGGTGAAAAAGACATGAGGCTACAATTCCAAAGAAGGGACCGGGGCATAAATCATACCCAAGCCACTCAATCATGCTTTGACTGCTGATACCGTACTAAATGTATATGCAGTAGACCGCTTACGGCCGGTGCTGTAAGTGAGGAGGCCCAACAAGCGGTAGCTCTAGGTCTGTGAAGACCGACATCAATATCCATCCACCACGAACCTCCTCTAAGTATTCAGGTGATATATTTAATGAATCAGGTAGGCATATATGCACGTTCATGCAGTGATGACGGAAGGACTCCATCTAGAACGTTCCTTTTAACAATATCTTTCACCCAACCAATATCAATTCGAGCCAGCTTACATATTACGATGTGGCTTGGTCGTGCTTGATTCGAGTATGTCGAGCAGCGGAGAAGTTCTATCATGCTCTTGCCTCAGCTTAAAACGCACTATTGCATATATTAGGGGCTGGCAGCAGACGACTGAGCTCTTTTCATCGAGACTATTTTCTGTGTAGCTCTTTGCTATAAACGGAGAACGTACGGGCTGATAGAATGCCACGCTTCTGATATGAGATTGGTTACTAGCTGCAACACGAGGGACATGGCTACAACAGCATGCTGTAGATCGCAGTGTATTTCGAGGCACAAACTGGGAAATCAAATGACCACCTTTCACAGTATCAGACAAAGAGTCTCAACACCGGTTCAACCTAGAATTCCTAACCATCAAATCGCATGAACCGTTTGCAACAACTACAATTACATTGTTATTCCATACGTCTTGACACCCGAATATGATATAGTACCTCCTGTAGATCAACCAAGAAGCCAAGGTCATACTATCAACGCTTCAATCAGTTCTAGTTAAATACAAGACGAGGGTGGTTGCAAGTCGAACGCCAAGGGATTACTCATAGGCCTTCTCATAGTGACTATATCCATTGAAGCATTATGACAGACTAGACCACAAAGCGCAGGACGATCAATGTTCAACTCTTATCACAACCTATCGAGAGCTTACTTTGGTTGCATCAATAAAAATACACAGATGTCAAACTCACTGAATAAACATCTTAGGTCCCTGGAGCTTCAAATCCTCATAGATCGACTCCGTTTCAAAGTTCTCACTCTCTGAGTAACTCTCAGAATCCCGATGGCCAAGCATAGTCTCTTGATCACCCTGCAAGTCTTCCCTCGACTTGTTACCTGCCACCGCATCATCGTACTTTGGCGGATCCTTAGTCATTATAAGATTGTGTTGCTGTATGGTTCTGCTGGCCATAATGGAGGAGGAGGAAGGCTCATGCTGGGGATGTGGAGGTCTCACCATATCGCTGGAATTGAAAATCTTGCTGAGCTGCTCTTTTGGGATTTCACTCGAGGTTCCCGTTTTAGGACACTGTTCCTCTAACGGTTCAGCTAAGGTGTCTCTAGCATACTTGGGTTCTCTGAATCCCATAGTGCGCATGACATGACCGTCACTGGGATGAAGTAAAGGACGAGCTCCTCCAGCCATGATACTGTCGATATTGGACTCAGCCGTCCCGACGCCATTAAGACTTGTGAAAGACGATACGCTCGACAGGGGAGACGAGCAAATGGATGAGTCCTCCTCCACGTCTCCGATAGATACCGGCCGGCCTTGAAGAATGGGAGACGAAGGCTGAAGAATAGCTTCTGCAAAAGACGGCAGCTTCTCCTCGCGATCAGCAGGCTGGAAAAGACTACCCCTGCGAGGACCGGGAGCCATCTCATCAGGTTGGACCTGTCCCACGGAGAACGAACCGCTTCTTCCGAGAGAAACACTTCTCTCGTAGGTGGGCAGGTCAACGTTGTCCGTATTGCAAAAGGGAGAAACAAATATGATAGGGGTATCGATGATGACTTCGTAATGGTGAAGCTTGGGTTGTTCTCCAGCTTTTGCAGGCCCCTCTTCGGGCTTACTCACACGGAAACAAATTTGGAGCCTGTGCTTTACGGAAACGTGGGAAAAGGTATTCACGTCAGGGTGAAGCCCAGTATCTGTTCTGTCGCTTTTTGGCTTGAACGGCTCGCTCTGTTGGTGTGAGACACTGGGCGAGATGGAGTGGATGAGAGAGCTGGCAGTGGGGGACCTACTTCTTTGCATCGTTGAACTATCAAGAGGATTACTGAATAAAGAGACCGACTCTCTGCGGGTGAAGTCTTCTTCTTCAACGTGTCCAGGAAGTTCGTTGGTGGCGGTGGCTGTAGAAGCTGTCTGAGCAAGACTTTGATAAAGGTGATCACAGAAACCAGAAGAGTCAGCAGCATAGAAATTGATAGGACAGTTGAGCTTGATGGGATCGGTCACAATAACGTCCTTGTCATTTTTCTTTGGCTTTGTATAGCAGTTGGTGAGAAGGTTATCGTTTGCGCAGTCTTTCACAATTTCAGTTTTTTGCGCTCTAGAAGGTACCCCGTTGGACTTCTCTTTGGCCTTTACTTCCAAGATAGTCACCGATCTCACCTTGGGTCCCTTCTTTGTGCTATCGTGACCCACGTTGTACTCGTGCTTCATATCCTTGGAGGAGAAGCTGACTTTTTCCAAAACATTCACCCTGATCCGTTTAAGATTAAGCCCTTTGCACAGCGGCATCAGCTTTATCTGCAAATCGAAAGACTCAGGAGTGAGAAGTCCGTCACCCGTGGCGTTATGGCAGGACAGCCTTACAAACTTGTTTGGAAACAGGATCTCGTAATTCATAGCCTCATTCCATGTCTTGTTCACGTAGATCGACTTGTTGAGAGTTGTTTCTGACTCTGATGGTGGGAGTCGGATAATGGGCACCTCGTATCGGAATCCTTTGGTTTTCTTGTTGAGGGGAGCTTTTTTGCTCGGCTCGGACTGTTTTGGCGCCCCACCATGAGTTATAGACTTGAAAAACCCAAAAGATCCTCTTCTTTCGGGTTCTACAAGGGGTGAGGTTGACAAATTAGTGGACCGGCTCATAGCCATCGGGGAACTCTGGTAATGTGAGGAATGAGGAGAAGTGGACATGAACGCTGCTTGTGGCGGTCTCAAGGCTGGCAGAGTGGCCTTATGAGTTTGAACCAGCAATACGTGCTCCAGCTTGGAAAGAGGCATTTTGATGGTTTCTGGGATATTGGAGGGAAACGCCATTTTCAAGTTGAAAACATAGTATCCCGGGGAAAATAGCTTTCCAGTACTCAGAACCTCATGTTCGTCAAATAAGCTTTCTGAAGCTTTTTTTTCATTGAGATACTCTTCGAGAGGCAGAATCTCATAATGACGCACATCTTGGGTGTGCTCCGACACGTAACCTTCATCATTTGCCTCTGAGTCGATGGAAACCCCGGATGCGTCATCACGGGACTCGAGCTTTTCTTCAACCTCTTTGTAAGGAATAAAGCAGTCACATTTCTCCAAGTCTAGGTCCCATCTCATATCGCGAGAGATCCTGAATGACTCTCGGTAGTGACCCTCGGAGAATTTTTTGGCTCCTGCAAAGGTAGACCCGGCGGGCCAGTCGTTGGTGCACTTGGAGTAAAACTGCGCTCTCACTATCGGGAACAGAGCCGTTCGCTGTTTCACATTCACGATCACGGTAATCGTATGGTTGATGGTTCCCTTTACGCCTGAATAGTTCTCGCGGTTTTCTGACAAGTTTGCGTTTTCCTGGTGCGCGCTTGAAACCGTATCGAACTGTTCTTCGTAATCGTCTTCGGCTCCCTCACTGGCCAGAGAACGGTTATAGTTTGCAACATCTTTTTTACTGGATATATACGGAGCAAGCACCAACAGGCCATTTGTCGATGTGAGGATCTGCAGCTCCTCTCCCTTTTGGTGGTGGTGTTTAATTTTACTAAAGAGTGATTCGTCTTCTTGATGTTCCATCCTCAACGGATTCACAAGCTGGCCCTGCGACTGCAAATACGCCACGAGTTTCTCGTTATAAGACTTGAGCTGGCGCCCGTTGCTGAACAAATCCACATTCGATGAGGCTGACGATATATTGTTGGAATTAGATGCAGAATGCCGAGGAGGAGAAGATGGATTCAACTGTCCTTCGATACTGGACTCGTCGCTTCGACTGTTGAGCGTGATGTGTGAGAGCTTTTTCTTGATCAGCGACAGCGACCCCGCGCGTGGACGGAGGTCGGACCGGGATGAATCGATGGCAATAGAAGGGATCCCGTGGAGGTAGGCGTGGGATTCAGAAACTCGCCGCGACTTGGACGGACTTTTAATAGGGCGCAGTTTATCTTCAGAACGGGGGTTGTCGTGTGTGTGGAAGAGCGTCATTGTTAAAAGTGGTGGTATCTATGCATATGCATATGCAGGAGCGGAGTGGATGTGCAATATATATGGGTTGGAAATATATAGACACTTGACCACCGCCAAGAATCTTAATTTGCCAGCGATCGTTTGCTGAATGTGGTCTTAGGTAGAGACTGCTGAACAATTTTTGAATGTAAGATGAACATCAGAGGAGGCATCAGGGGATGATTTCTCACCTTTGAGCGAGCCTGGAGATGGATGTCGTAGGCCAAGCCGTGTCATGACCTAACTAATGACAAGCCTTGGCATGGCGTTGTTCCTGTAACGTTGACTGACTTTATTTCATGACTGGACTGTCGACTGTGGATGTTGAGATTCTGATAATTTAGCTGCCCTCAAAACCTTATGATAAGGAAACCTTGTGATCCGGAAAACCGTATAAGGTTGTCGAATGATTGAAAAAAACATCTCGAATTCCTTTAGTCATTTGAAACTCTGACATACATGACGACATTGTGAGGTTAATTGACTTCATGTGATGACTGGAATTTCAACCGTAGATGTTGACTTCCCTCAGAAGCTTGTGAGAAGGAAACCTTGTAATACGGAAAACCGAGTAAGGTGATTGATTTCGGTAAAGTGGAATCATTTCCCGAATTCCTTTAGTCATTTGAACTCTGATATGCATCACGACATTGTTACGTTATGGTGACAAAAGGCTTTTTTGCTTAGTGAAAGCTTCAACAAAAACGACTGGGCAACAGAAGGAGTTCCAGAGCATGCTGTGAGATTATTCCAGAAGTGCATGCAAGATACCATGGCACTGTTTTTTAACAGTCGCTGACGTGTGATCTCCTTGAAGTTTTCGAAAGAGTCCATTTTTGGGAGTAGAATGAGAGTCAACAGTCGAGAAAGTGCAGCAGTGCACCAAGCGACCGCTGGAGTAAACGAATCAGATCATTGAGTTACCTCAAATGCTTTCAGTCTCAATGATGATATCCTTATATTCTCTTCTGGCACTTTTCGCATTCTTTATACCGTGAAGGGAGAACTCATTCGAAGTGGTGTGCCTCATGATATAATCTTGAAAATTTGACTTAACGATCAAGGCTTGTTCCTTCAATTTTTTTCGATCGTCATTGGCTTCTCAGAGTGGCTCGCAACGTTTCTTCTGCTGTGTCAGTGTTCAAGAGCATGCTTGGTTTCAGATCACCCTTCATCGTTGTATCGTATCACCGCTTCTCAAACGACCTCTTTTCCGCTGCTAGACCAAAGATTCTTTGCTCAGTATTTTCATAGAAGATGAGGCATCATATGTCGGAGGTTCAATGTCAACTTCATGCAAACGCTCTAAAACCGGCCTTCTCTACCATCATGGCTGCAGTACCTCATCCAACTGCTTTACTCGCCCCCATAATCTTTTATGTTGTTCAGCCTCCACGAGACTTGCATCTGGACAATAAGGGGCCTACCCTCTCATCGCTGCTGCCTCAAGTATCGGAATTCCTCCGACAAGCTTGTATCTTATTGGCCACTGCCCAGGCCTTTTGCCTTTATCCCGGTTATAGGACATCTTTCCATGAGCAAAAGACAAAGACGAAGCAATTTTTGACACCATGAATAAATCTCCGGGTGAGCGCACCATCTGCCCATTTGAGCATTCAAGCCAAGAGAGGATTTTCGGATAGAGAACGATGGAAATCCGACTTGCGATTGCTCCATTGGTCCATTGCAACTACAAAAGACCATCAAAGCAGAAACGTAGAATACCACAGTCACAGCTCCAACTTGTGACCAAATACTGAGGAAACAAACCATCAAGATCTCAAAAATCGGCAAAAATACCACAGGATAATCATCTCCATAGCTATATGCAGACTCACAGAGCCCTTATTACCCTTCAAGTCGAAGAAAGCACTTGCGCGATGTTAAACCCTTGTGCGTCGGCTCGCTAGCTTTTATGCAAGTCCGGCAGAGGGTGCATACGCCGAAAAGCTTGTCTCTCGACGAACTGTGAACGAAACATCAACAAAATACAGCGAGTCTGGAACTGAAGGCGCGATACGATGCATTAACTCACATGAGATTTTTCTGAACGGAAAAGATCCTCTTTCAGATAGCGCCGTGCGTAATGCGTGATTTTAAAACCCTGCATTGTCGGCAATGTTTTGCCGACATTGAGAAAAAAACTCAAGATTATAAAAAGGGCGGCCAATACCATGTATAAACCAATATGAGTGAGACAATCCATAGTGTAGACTCACTGCAATCGGGCGAGAAGGTTACGCCTTATCGCGGCTCACAAGAATTCGATCACGCAGATGCAGGATCGCATTTGTCAAAGACAAGATCCAGAGCTTCAAACCTTCTTCGGTCAATCACCGGCGCTGACGAGGAAGATCAAGAAAGACTCCAAGAAATGATCACACGGAACCAAGACGGCGTCGACAGGGTTTTGTCTCGTAATACTGAAGGATACGGTGCCTTGGGTCCAATTGAACAACCGATAGACTTGGAAAAAGTGGAAACTATACCGGAACCAAACTCTTCCTTCAATGAAAACGACCCTTGGAAGTACCCGATCGATGTAAATACTCAAATGAGGCTTGTGGAATTTCAAGAAAATGATCCAGAAAACCCTAAAAGTTGGTCGGTTGGCTATAAATGGTGGCAAACATCTTTACTGGGTATTCTATGTTTTGATGTAGCGCTTGGGTCGGCTATTGTGACCGGTGATATTGAAGGTCCTATGGCTACTTTTGGTGTAAGTGAGGAAGTTATCATTCTCACAATCACAGTTTTCGTTCTTGGCTTTGGTTTCGGTCCCCTAATTTTCGCTCCTCTTTCAGAAGAAATTGGAAGGTATCCCGTATATGCAGTCACCTTAGCATTTGCCGTTATCTTTATCATTCCATGTGCCGTTGCTCAAAACATTGGTACCTTGATAGTATGCCGTCTCATCGACGGTGTGGCATTTTCTGCTCCCATGACAGTAATTGGAGGTTCCCTTGCAGATATGTGGACTGTTGACCAGAGAGGTGTGGCCATGTCTGTATTCTCTATGGCCCCATTCTTGGGTCCCGTTATTGGTCCACTGATTGGTGGTTACATCGGAGATAACGCCGGATGGAGATGGCTATATTGGGTTTTGTTAATTTTCAGCTTTTGTATCTTTATTGCCGTTGCTTTCTTGTGTCCAGAAACTCATCACGGTACACTTTTGAAAAAGAGGGCGAAAAAGCTCAGAAAACTTACTGGAGACGATAGATATCGGTCACTAACCGAGCTCAGAGTAAGAAACACAAAGCAGATGTTTGAGGAAACTCTTCTTCGGCCGTTTGTGCTTCTGAGCGAATTAATTGTCTTTCTGATCACCGTCTACATGTCTGTCATTTACGGTCTACTGTACATGTTCTTCTTTGCTTACCCAGTTGTCTACATGGAGGGGAAACACTGGTCTGCATCCAAAACAGGACTGATGTTTATTCCCATTGCAATCGGTGTCATTGTTTCTACGGTTATATCACCGCTTTTCAACAAAGACTACAACAGAAGAGCAGCTAAATACGTGGAACGAGGAGAAATGGCCCCTCCAGAGCTGCGCTTGATCCCAATGATGATTGGATGCTGGTTCGTCCCCATAGGTTTGTTCTGCTATGCGTGGACCACCTATCCTACGCTTTCATGGGCAGGACCGTGTATCTCTGGTTTTGCCTGTGGGTTCGGCTTTCTGTCTCTTTACAACCCGGCAAACAACTACATCGTGGATTCGTACCAACATTATGCCGCATCTGGAATCGCTGCAAAGACTTTCCTCAGGTCTCTGTGGGGTGCCTCAGTACCTCTGTTTACCATTCAAATGTACCACAGACTAGGGTATCAGTGGGCCACATCGCTCATGGCGTTCATCTCTCTGGCGTGCTGTGCCATCCCGTACGGTTTTTACTTTTTCGGGGCCAGAATCAGAAAGAGGTCCAAGTACGCCTACTCGCCAAGTACCGCGGAAGCTGGCTTGGATATCAAGAAATCGGCATCCTCTTCGGATCATTAAACTGTAAGTAGTGATTAATTTAGCTTTTTCTTTGAATGAGGTATTCAGATCTGTAAAATCAAACAAGATAGCGCTATGCTTTATGATGTTGCTCAAAATCTGGAATAGGTTTATGATGAGTGTAAGATCAACGTGTATGGGTCAACAAAGGCTCACCTCTGAGCGCATACAGCTTTGGTAATAGCATAGACGGGTATCTTTTGATGATCTTTTGGAATATAATCTATAATCGTGTGTTCAATGAAGGAAAGACTGACAGAACAGTTTTTCCCCATCCCTCTCCGCAATTGGAGAGCATCCAGGTCTACGCAAGGTCGAGTGCACAAGAGGTGAAATCAAGAAAGGCTCTCCAGATTCGGCCCTTAGATCCGGGTCTCAAAAAGATAAGAAGAGGTAGATCTAGATCAGCAAATCGAAAAAGAAGATCACTGGATCGGAAGAGCCTTATCGTCCATAATTCGGATCAGATCAATCAAACCGGATCTGCTAACCATACTCATACCCAAGAGAGTGTTGCTATATCTTGTCTCAATAAAACCAGGGGTATTCAAGATGGATGGAATCACCTGGCCAAGTTAAAGAAAAATTAGTGCCGCCGGTGTCGAGAGAGAATTGGTAACAAATATTGATCAATAATTCCGGAATGTCACAGCAGAATCAGGTAAAGGGGCATCTTCCAATTCGGTCAGTCATATATGAGAATAAATGCACCCCTTCTGTTTCTTGATGATCCATTGAACACTTACTGACCAGAGCAAAGTTTTTCATCGGTGTCCATACACATTAATGAAGACTCAATCCAAGACATCACATATTCTCAGCTTCGCTTCAAAGGCGCTCTAAAACAATAGACATCGAGCATTCTGAGTTTGTCCCCGGACTTGAAGGGACGATCGGTCAGAAATAAATCAAAGACTATATGCTCTAGTCTGTATGTTCTACCACCTAAGGAGGGTACACAAGTCGACCAAGACGATTGAGATGTTTGTTATATATGTCTCTTTTATATGCGAGTCATATATTGGGAGCTCATTCCCGCTCCTTACAGTAGGATATTTTTCACCTCTTGAAATGCCCTCAAAACTCGCTTACGTAACAAGCAAGACAAACATGTCCCAAGTCAAAGATATTCTGTACCAAATCGATCGCCAATTTGCTGGTAACGCTCAATTGCAGCAGCTTGAAGCAAGAACGGGTCTGCCAAAGTCGTACATTGTTCTCTCGGGAGCCGGTGTTTATGCTGTGTTGACTTTTCTCAACATCGGTGGTGTCGGCCAATTACTCTCCAACGTTGCCGGATTTGTTGTTCCCGGTTACCTTTCGCTGAATGCGCTTGAAACGACAACCAGCAAAGACGATACGCAATTGCTGACTTACTGGGTCGTTTTTGCGTTTCTTAACGTTTTGGAGTTCTGGTCAAAGGCTATCCTCTACTGGATCCCTCTGTACTGGTTCATCAAGACTTTTGTGTTGCTCTACTTGGCCATCCCTCAAACTGGCGGTGCCGTAATGGTCTACAACGCCTTGCTGCGTCCTGTTGCCCAAAAATATATCACCAAGGGTAACTCGGCCAGTAACGTTGCCGACGATTTGATGAAGAAGGCGAACACCGCAGCTGAGGGTCATTCTACCGGAGTTTCCTTTTAAAAGTGTTTTTACTACGAGTGTTGAATAAATCGACTAGTTGAAGTGTGAGAAATGTCGTAGATGCACCCTTTTTTTATTTTGGCCTATCGTCTACCTTCTGAAGCATAAGAAGGAGGTGACCAAGCGTAAGTTGGGGCCATCGCCAGATAAGGTGTAAGAATTCTCACATCACACCTCTTGGTTAACGCACGACGACTCCATCTTACCTTAAATTGTATCGTGTCTTTTCCACTATGAGACTCACGCTTCAAAAAGAAAAAAGAGAAAAAAAACCTCTTTTTGCATCTAAATAATCTATGCCTTTTTGACTTTTGGGTTTATATGTGGTGAAAGGCCTTCCGACAGTTCGTATCACAAAACCCTTGAGTAGCATCTCGAATAAACTTTTGGTGTTCACTCTTATAAAGTCCCCGTGAAGCCTGCAAAATCAAATTGCTCGCTGCGGTTCTCCCCCTCACAGGTGCAGTTCAATTTCAGCCTCAGCTTGAGCTTGCTTCCCGGCTTTCCCTCGATTCTCATAGACTGAACAGCCCTGCTGTCTACTCCAACAGTATCAGTGGAGATGGAAGAGAGCTGCAATTTTTGCGATTTGGGAACGGCCGCCAACAGGGAAACGTTGGTTAGTGGCACACGTCCCTTATTTACAATGAGCCCATTCACAGACATGCTTCCCTCGCCTGCGGTCTCTTGAGAGAAATAAATAGCCACGGTGTCGTTTTCGTAGGCTAAAAGTTCAGGGCTCGATTCTTTAACTTTGCCTCCACCGAAAATATCACTCAAAAGATCAACGTCAGCTTTGGTGGGATGAGAGTTGGTAGACGAGCTCAGTATATCATCTCCCAACAAGTCCACAAGATCATTTGAGTGGGTGTTTTTTGAGACAACATGTTTTTGAGCTCCGTTCAGTGAAATTCCTTCTTTGACTCTGATTTTTGGAGGAGGCATCCTCTCGAGAAGCCCCCTTTTAACACTATTCGGCTGCTCAAAGATATCTAGATACTCAAGCGCTCTGATCTGGTTTTCCAGGCCGATGTCATTGGACTTGCTCTTCAAAATCTGTCTCAGTCCTTCTAAAGATTTGGAACTTTCAAACTTGGTCGAGAGCTTGAGAGAAGCGGTCAAAGCGTACGACGTGAGTTGTTGAGACGAAGCAGAGTGCTCATCGAGAAGTGACTGCAAAAGGTGCAGTATTTTATCATCGCTCAACTGGTTGACTACTAAATCGCCATATTCTCCCAAACACCAAATAGTTACAAGCGCAAGTCCATACTGGGAGGTGTCGCTGGAGCACGACTCAAACAACTGCATCACAACATGCACCAGTAGCTCCTGGTCGTGAATTTGCATGATGGATGCGATAATGTTGGACAATATTTCCGTATTGACGAAATTTCCTGCTGACGTCAGCATCTTGATCATAGTGTCGAAATGCCACTTTTCATTTGGCGAGTGGGTCTCACATGCTAGAGTCAACTGAGTAGTCAGATAAACCTTCAAGTCTTTATCAGCGGTGCTGAGAAAAAGCAAAAGTTCCTTGGTGATGATTCTGATGTTTTGCGGGTTTACAATGGCAAACGCCAGCTCCAATGCGCGCCGTCTGATGGAGATATCCCCATCTTGAAGACACCCTACAATAGTTGAGCGATGTCTTTGAACGGCATCGGGTTCCTGAGACATTACTGACAAGAGAGTGTTGAGGGCAACGTACCTGGTGTTATTGTCCTTGATGGAGAGAAACTTCCCCAGCACATTGACCCCTAAAACTCTGAGAGACGGGTCTGTGTTTATTCTGAAAATTGCCTTTACAGCTTCGTACAACACTGCATTTCCTGCATTTTTGGTGGTGTCAACTTTGCTCACCACCTGAGTGAGAGCGTCGTTTGTTTGCTCCAAGAACGGAGCCTCTTGTTTCCCCTCATAAAGATACCTCAAAGTCTCGATAAGTTTTACATACAGGAAAGGGTCAGCCACACCAGCCACATCGTGTTCCGGTGTGTATCCTGTTGTTGACAGATTTTTCAAGTGGCTCAAAATTTTTGGGATTTGATCCATTGCCATTGCGTGACATTCATCATCGGCAACGTAAACTGACTGCAAAAGACTCAGCGCAGACATCAAGCAGCCATGATTTCTCTCGGCCAAAAGATGGGGGACTTTTTCTGCAAAAATTTCTGAAAGCTCTCCATTTTTTTCAACCAATTTTGAGGCTACTAAAATGGCCTTTTTCCTCAAATAAGAATTCGGAGAACCAATCACTTTCTCAACATCCGGATACAGATCGCGAGCCAGCTCGGGAGAAGCGATATTGCCCAAAGTAACGAGGGCCAGCCCGGCAACATATTGGTTGTCGGAGGTGATATCGTTGTTGAGAGAGTTTGTTAGTAAGGTTAAAACTTCTTGGTTTTCATCCAAAATCAGCATGGCAGCCATGTACCCGAGCCTTTTATCGGCAAATTGATTAGATACCAAAAGCTTCAGGCATTCAACCTGACCAAAATGCGTGGGCTCCCCAAGTATGTACAGATAGAGTAGTTTGGTAATGTTGACTTTCCTCTTCTTTTGATCTAAATTCACGTCCCTGAATGAGGTCCGAATCGCAGCAGATTCCTTTCTTATGGTGGCTCTCTCATCGGCAATCGATTTTGAAGCTCTTACCGCCTTGATGAATGATTTTAGAGAGCCCATGGTGTTGCGTGGGCGACAGCGTTGGCTATTTTTATTGCACGCAAAACTGTTTCACTTCCACTAAAGAGAAATTTTAGGGGAAATGATGTATGGTTATTTAAAAAAGGTTTCACTTGCTTATTATGACCTAGAGAGGCTAATTCCAAAAGACTAAAGAACTTTGAACGTTTTCTCTGGTTCCGTTTAGGCATGTTTTGGGAGTCTGGTGAGTTTTAGTGAGCATCAGTTTGCCTAAAATCAACAATCTATATTCTTTATTTATTCGGTATTTTCTCGGTAGGAGTGACATCAAACAAGCGCAGTTATTGGCGTGATGCACTGCACGAGGATGGTATGGCGTGTTACCAACTGATCAGTCCTCTTTAATATATGCATGAAAGCTGAAAGATGGTCAGTGACTCAAGTTTGGAGCGTGAGTCACATAGGGCAAATCCGCATTTTGGTGCCCCACTGTTTAAGGGTCCGCCAGTAGGTAGTTTCGATATACACAGCCAATAATAAGCTCTTTAGTTTAGACTGCTTTGGCAACAACTACATTGGCAACAGATCTTACTGTCATGCGCGGAAGGCATTTTTGTATATCCTTCTACATTCTTCTTGGGCTTGACTTTATCATGTCGAATCACCATCTTTCCGTTAGCTGTGCCAAGTTCTACGCAGTGGGTATATTAATTTTCATAACAAAGCGTGCTTTATCCGCATTTAGTATCCTTCGATTGATATGATTAGGTATAAGGAGTAGATGATCCCTCGAGACAAAAATGTTATTTGCTATCTCGATTCTGAATCTTCTTCTGCGACTCTTCTTCTGTATATAGGTGAACAAAGTATCTTGCGTTTGGACCTGGCTCCTCCGTTATCTTGTCTCGTCCAGTGGCTTTTGAACTTTTTCCAAATAGGGAATAACTTCTTCGACTTTTCAGCTCCGCCAACAAGCACCTCTCTGAAAGTGATGGTGTTCGATAAAAATAAATCTACTCAACCTGATTTGGTTTTTGTAATGGGCTTGTACTTTTTAGATAGGCATAGATTAGTATATTGAACGGGACACAGTCCGAATTATAGTCTACAGAAGATAGGGTAGGACGGATCGCCATTTTTTTCCACCCCTCGGATTACTCATGGGGCAGTACTCCTTTCTTTTCTGTCTGCTGAATCCTGGGTCAACCACCCAAAACACATTGGGTGATACCGCGGCTGACAGAACAAATTTCGAACGTTAGGACACATTTCTATTCCATCACACAGAGTCCATAGCCTTCTGGTGCTGAATGAGTCAAGATCGTCACAGTAAAATCGTCGTCTGCCCTTCAAAGATCTACGTAGCTCACTACACGATCGGAACACAGATCATCCAGGCACTTTAATCACCTGTTCATTTCACGACGCTGTGAAATTATCAGCCAAGAGAAAGCAAGTGAGCTTTTCCCTCCCCAAACACGGTAACGACTGCATTTACAGTCATAGTCTGACATTGGCCAGTCTTCTGTTGAAGAAGCTACCCCATTTTTCTGGTCACTTCATTTTAAAATACTGATGACTAAGCTACAACTGACTGTAACGTCGCTACGATGCAAAATCTAGTGAAAAATGCGCAAAAGATCACCCAGCCTCTGTACCTGCAGCTCATGGTTTTTTTTTTTTTTTTTTTTTTTTTTGTCCGCGGCTTATCGGCGTACCGAACCCACCTGCATATAAAGCGCACTCTTCAACGCCTCCCTCAAATGTGTTGTTGCTCTTGCTGCTGTAACTTCTTCCTAGTGCTTTTAGCCATAGTGTTCCCGCCGTTCCCCGTGTGGGTGAAAACAGGAATATGCTCTTCGCACTCCTTTATCAACTTGGCTCTGTGTCTGCTCGGATACTTCCCAGGGTTGATCCACTCATGGTACATCATCTCTGCCTACCCGAAGGCTCCAGTTAAAATTTACTACCAGAATCCACCGGCAGATTGTCACCACCACCACCATCATCACCAGACAAATAATGTGTATCTTCCCACAGAGCCACCGAACCACCGGGCCCCAAGTGCAAGCCACGGTGCAAGCTACGGTGCTACGAAACAAAACGAGCAGCCGCCGCCTTACGAAGTGTAATGAGTTTATAAATGTTATGAGTGGTGTTATGAGATTATAGAGTGTATTAATAGGAGTTCAGATATATTTATATGGGTTCAAAATGCCCTTGGGGTCGTAGTGCTGCTTGATCTGCCTCATCATCTTAATCTCCGTTTCTGATTTAGAGTATCCAATGTATGGCTTTTTCTGGAACCCCAAACCGTGTTCTGCCGAGATGGAACCCTTCTTGTCGTGGATGTACTCGTACACAAACGGTTCCAGAGCCTTTTCCACTTCTTTGCAGTATGTTCTAACGGCAACGTTCAGATGCAGATTGCCATCCCCGACATGGCCGTAACCGATAGCATCAACAACTGGGTACTCTGAGGAGTCCCCAATTAGATTAAACTCGTCAAGTCTTTCTCTTACCGCTTCAACAAGACCGTAAAGGTCTTTAAGCGGCAGAGAAACATCATACTTATATACGCCCCCTCCAATAGTGGAAGCTTCTGGTATCTGTTCTCTCCACTGCCAAAGAGTTCTAAGCTGAGTTTCATCCTGTGCTACGATCCCATCCTCCACTACGCCTTGCTCCATGGCGCTTTCCAAAAAGGATTCCAGCTTGGCATCGTCGTGGTCCTTATTGGAGCCTGAAGTCTCTATGAGGATGTAAAAAGGGTACGGACTTTCTAAAGGATGCTCTGACTTGAGATGCTCAACCGCGAGTTTCTGAGACTGGCCGTCCATGAACTCAAAAGCTGAGAGAACCTCAGAGAGCTCATTTCTGGCATGGATAAAAGTCTCTTGAACAGCTTCGTAAGATGAAACCCCAAGAAAAGCAACGTTGAAAGCCTTGGGACGCGCAGGACACAATATAGATACACCGGTAATGACCCCCAATGTGCCCTCTGAGCCAATGTACAGTTGTTTCAAGTCGTACCCGGTGTTGTCCTTTCTGAGCGCTTCCATAGAGTCTACGATGGTTCCATCAGGCAGAACCACTTCCAGTCCGAGTACGGAGCCGTGAAGCGAGCCATAACGAAGTAATCTCAATCCACCAGCATTGGTAGCTACATTTCCACCAACATGGCAGGACCCCTTGGCACCGAGATCAAGTGGAAAGATGTAATCGTTTTCACCAAGGAAATTATCAGCATTTTCCAAAATCAAGCCGGCATCACATTTGAAAATCCCACTCGCCTTGTCAAAAGATCTAATCTTGTTCATGTTGGCCAGTGAGAGAACAACTTCGTCAAAAACAGGAACAGAGCCTCCTACAAGCCCGGTATTCCCGCCTTGAGGTACTACAGCCAAGGAGCGTTCATTACAGTACTTTAAAATATCAGAAACCTGTTGTGTGGTTTTGGGCTTCAGTACAAGAGGACTTTCGCCACGGTACTTTCTCATCCAGTCTTCGTTGTAGAACTCCAGGTCATCCTTCTCACGAATGATGTTGCTATCACTGATCAAGTCTTGGAAAAACTTGATGTCGTTGTCGGAAAGTTTGGAATATTTTGAGTCTCTTTTGACCTTTTCTGAGTACGTCTCACAGGTGAGAGGGACCACCTTTGTGGCATAGGATGCACGCAGGAGAGCAGCAAGTCTATGTCCTTGGGGGAAAGCTCTTTTGAATGAGCAGAGTGCTCGTAAGCTCATTTTTCGGGTATTTTTCAGAATCTTTTATATGCATATAATTCCGGATTTGGATGAGAGAAGCGAGCCCACTATTGGTTCTGTATTCTGCCCCATTTTGACAAATTGAGTAATCCTTTCAAGAATTGATTTGAGAAAGATGGGCAAAAATCAGCCAAACTATTCGTGTCCGCATAAAGGAGACAATTTCTTTGCTCCTTTCTTTCACATAGAAGTTTTAATACACAAATCACTTTAATATGAAGTAGCTCTCAAACCTTCCCAAACAGTGATTGTTCGAGTGCTTGGGGTAATCCACAGGGTCCAAACACGATCAGAGTGAGCAAACGATGGCATTTCCACATCGTCGTTTAGCTCTATCAAAGAGAACTAAGCTCAAAGGCGTCTTTATTTTTTCATTACATCCATAGGCCATGAGATTTTATTTAAACAGAAAGAGTGACCTTTAAGTCTGCAATTGAGAGGTAGCTCTCGCATCAAAGTTCCCTGACGCGACTAAAAAAAGGAAAGAAGACAAAAAAGAAATCTAGCTAGCCATTCCATTGGGTAAGCACACTCCCTATACTTTTCAATTGCATTAATAGCAGCTATACTTAGAGCACAACGGAGAATCGTCTGTTCAAGCACTTGGAGGTCGCAATCTCATTTGAGAAAAGCTCGTCCCACCTCCAGACACCATCTGATGACTGAGATCTGTTTTTCTTCGCTCATATCGAGAGAAGTGAGTCAATTTCAACTGTAGATCACTGACATTCAGAACGAGCCTCTTCACTTATATTCTGTAACGGAAGCAGAAGACAAAAGAGCGAACAGCGAGCTGTACAATGAGTACCTCAAGCACAACTTTCTGAGCCATGTGGCTCTAGACATATTTGAATCTCCGTGTAACGATATATCAGACATCAAAGGCGATAGAAACAATAACTTTCTTTTTGCGCAGGACGGTATTTCCGTCTACGGGTTTGAAAGTAACACCGGCCTGAAAATCGTCATAGGATGCCATGCTCGGGGCGACGTGAGCACACAGCTCAATGAGGTATGTGGGCAGATTGTTCCATCTAACAAACAGATTTTTGGCGATATTCATAAAGCGTATCTTCGAGTGGTGTGTAGTCCTTTCGGGGATCGTGCAGGGAAGCTTGAGGGCACGTTCGGAAAGAACCTGAAAGTTCTTGTGAAAACCTGGAACGAGAAGAATAATTAGATAAAGTCTCCTGTTAATGTACTGTGAGGGATTTGAAGCTCTACCATATGCTTCGTCATTGCACAGCCAGTCTTTAAAAGAGAGGGGTTCAGTGAGCACACAATGAGATACTCCAAGAGCAGAGGGGCATATCAATCATACAAAGGTAGGTGTCGAGGCCAAGTCTCACAGGCAAAGTCTTACACAATGCATTCAGGCCGCTCGTAGCAGATTCATCGATTGATAAAGACAGTTCTGCAAGGGTTCTGTTTATACTTTAAATGTGCGCAAAAAGGAGCACCGAGGACGGCTATCTTGTGACATAATCAAAGAAGATTGATGTGTCTCAAAAAAAGGTTCTGACAATTGAACAAGTGAACCGAGAATGCGATTCAGAGACTAGATCTGAAAACCCGTGATTTCTTCCTATATCTCCGCAAAAAGACTGGCTGTAGCTTCTACCGCCTTTTCTTTTGGCAAATTTCGAAGAACAGCCCCATACACGAGAGCAACGGCTGAGAGAAGGGGTTTGGTGATTGATGGCTATTACTACGGCAGAAGCAAGTACATAATAGGAAATCGAATTACTAGACATTGTTGCACTGCTAAGTGCCTCACAAGATCTATATCGAAGTACCTAATGGCAACATCGGTGCAAAAATGGCGATAAAATAAAAATGCTCACATCAATACAGATGAGCCGTTCTTCTTATGTCGTTGCGATTTTCGAGAGAGCAGACTGAAGTCAGTTTTAGTTAAGCATGACTGATGAGAAGGTTGTATCGAAAAAAACACGGAGATGCTTGCGGCAGTGCCTTATTGCTTCGACTTATCATCAGATCTAGCCTTGGTCTTGTTTTCGAAGAGTTCTCTCTTCTCCACGGAGTAAAGCTGAATCGGGCAGCATTATGCTCTCTTTAAGTCTCTTGTGATTGTCTTCATTAGCTGACAACATATGCTTTGGCATTCAGATAGTGAAACATACTTTACCCTCCTCTTTATCAAAATACGAAATGCAACTTCCCTCTTCATCGCTCTAGCATGCCTCGATCCGAAGAAGAAAGCAAAAGCTGCAAGTAGGGAGAAAAAAAAAAAAGGGTGACCTGACTTTCAAGCCTGCACTGAACGTCATGAGCCATGTTTACACGTAACGAGTAAAGCTATCCGTAACGCCTTCCATAAAGGTTTGTGGAACTCCCACGGAATTATTCACCACTCGATCTCCTATTGTCATGCCGTGTTATTTCCCCGGCACATAATAAATCGAGAGCCTCAAAGAAGGGTCCTCCACCTTTGAGAACCTGCAATCCATGCCTTATTTAAGAGTAGAGATAGACACATTGGTAGAGAACCTTGACGAATACAAAAGTAGAGTAGACTCCCGCTTATATCATAGAGTCGGGAAGGACCATCACCATGCAGTAGGCTGGTAGTCGAGAATCGAGTGACATACGTCAAAGGTTTTGGCTAATGAAAGGTATAAAAAATAGCTGTAATTACTTTAAGTCTTCAACAAGGGGAATCAAAAATCAATGTAGGGCTGCTTTTTACTCTGTGCATTATTCAGGAAAAGATACACTTGTTCCTTTGGCAAGGAATATCTGATAAGCTGCAGAGAATCCGAAATGCTCGTTGCTTTCAACGAAATGTGCGTTGCTATTTTACCAGAAACGTTTCTGTGACATTGTTGATTTCATATTCCTCACTTTCATCTACATTTCCTTCTATTAGGCCATTAGCGACCACGCCATCCTCAGCGCCCAAATCCTTCACCTCAAAAATATAGACTATTGGCATACTGCTGATGTTGCTCTTGAGTCTCAACTGTCACATCCTGCTTCTCATCGCTGTCAAGTCAACTGTATCATTGTTACGACTGGTACCATCTTGTAGAAGAGATTAGTTTCAAGGTTATATATGTCTACTGGGGAATACTGTTTTATAAGTCGGAGTTTGTGATTCATTCTTCTTGAGTCGACGCCTCCCGCTCCACTTACTCATATTTGTCACGTGCTACACCGTTTTTGTCGGCTACTCGACAACAAAAGATGTGAAAATAGAAACTTTTTTAGCATCCTACTAAAGAGGTACTGGAACTTCCATTATCCTAATGAAATATGAAAGACACATCTGATCAGAAAAACAATTCCGCTATAATTCAATAAAAAAACTTCGATCCCAAAAGCCTTGGTCCAAAAAGCCTCGGTCCGCCCAATCAGATATTTCCGCTCCCAAAATCTGATGTCTGATGTAAGATCACGTGCGCGAAAAATTTCATCAACACAACATGGCACCCTCCATCATTTTCTCAAAAGAAGAAGCTGCCGCTACTCCGTCCGCTCCCTTCGGACTCCCTGTGGATCCATCCACTCTCTCGGGAACCGTTCTGACATCCGGTCATGTTCTCATCACTTCTGTCGCCTACAACCTCAACAACCACCTTTTCTCCTACGTCGCTCCCGGCGCTGATTCCGCTTTGGACGCTACACCGCAACTGTGGAAAACTTTCCAGCGCCGCAATGCTGAGGGCAAAATCCCGGAAGTTACCAGATTAGAAGTCAGATCCGGGGCGTCAAACGCCATTTTGGGGTTCCAGGCCTTCCAAAAAGACCAAACCCCAATCACCGCCTTTCTACCGGGTCACGCGCTGGTGTACATGCAGTCAGTGCTTTCGTCTCAGCAAAAGGTGAACAATTTGAACCTTCAAGTTAGCGCACTGGCGTACCACGAGGTTTCTGGATCTCTAGTCTCAGACTATGCAGCTCCTTTAGCTGTGGCAAAGAAACTAGGCTACTCTGTATTCACTCCGCTGTCCCCCATTGAAGCTCAGCACTTTGCGTTGTTAAATCAAGCCGTTTCGCAGGTGCAACCCTCTATGCATCTCTACGAAGGCCCAGCTTATCTAAAAGAGTCGGGATCCATTCACAAGGTTGTTCCCGCTGCAGATATTGCAAAGGCTTACGCCACTTTATCGCAGGAGGCTGAGAGCTGGAAAAATGTTGCAGCAGTTAACCGTCCCGCTGAAGCTCTCAAGTCTCTAAACAAGGCTTTGGGCACCTCTTACTCCAGCTTCCAGTACTACGGCCACGAATCCCCAGAGACAGTCTACGTTGTTCACGGATCAAGAGAGTCCAGCATTGTGTCTCGTGTTGTCGAAGAAACTAACGCCAAAATCGGTTGCGTCTGCATCAGAGTTCCTCTCCCCTTCAACGTGGACGAGTTTCTTGCATCCGTCCCCTCCAGCTGCTCCTCTGTGGTTGTTTTGGGCCAAGTAGTTGAGGCTGGTGAGAAATCTGATCTGCGTTCTCTTGTTGCTGCATCTTTCTTCATGGCTGCAAGACAAACCACCGTGCAAGAGTTTTCGTATGTCCCAACGTTCCCGTGGACCTTGGAGAGCGCTTTCAAAGTTTTGTCATCGTTCACCGTTATGCCATCTAAGGAGACCCCCAGGTTGGAGGAAAACTTTGTGTTCTGGAACCCGGACAACTCCGAGATTGCAAGTGTTCCTGCCAAAATTGCTGTGGCTCTCTCGCTAGAACCCTCGTCCAAAGTATCGCACCGCGCAGTCTTTGACAACGTGAATGCTGCCGGTACGCTGCAGTCCACCATCTGTAAGAACTCGTCTAGCGAGTCGTTTAAAGTGGTGGTGGTAGAGGAAGCTTCACTCCTGTCGGTGTTTAATGTTTTGCAAACCGCAGCTGACGGTGCCACCGTGATCGTTGTTGCTAAAGATCCTATTGCTGATGTTGCCCAGCTTCCAGAGATCTTGCCCATCTACTTTAGACGTCTGGCTCTTGAAAAGAATATCAACATTGTATTCTTAGACCTTGCTGCTGTGCCCGAAGACAACACACAGGGTCTAACCAAGTCTATTGCTGTGCAGTCCGCTTTTTACAAATACGCGTACCCTGAACTTGAAGGTCACCATCTCACCACCAAGATCTTGCACTCCTTTGGAAACGAAGCTGAGCTTGTGGGAGTGGTGGTAGCTGGCGTCATTGAAAAGACCCGCGAGTCTGCACTTCACCCAGTGGCTGTGTCTCCTGATTGGCTGAATCTGGTTTACGAAGACCAAGAGATTGAGCAATTGGAGTCTGGCTTACCGGTTTACCCCTCCGAAAGCTGGTTTGGACCCAACTTGCGTGAAGTCGATCTTGCTCTGCCGCCCAGCGTGAGCTCTGTTTCTGAGCTCTCAAAGAAATTGGTGTTCAAGGAGTCCTACGGCGTCACAGACTCTTTGAGACCCGACCTCCCCATGAGAAACTTTGTGGTCAAGGTGAAGGAGAACAAGAGGGTTACCCCAGAAGACTACTCGCGTAACATCTTCCAGATTGAGTTTGACGTTTCCGGAACCGGTCTCACCTACACTTTGGGAGAAGCTCTCGGAGTTCACGCAAGAAACAGCCCTGAGATGGTAGCAGAATTCATCCACTGGTACGGATTGGACCCGCACCAACTTGTGCAGGTCCCCTCCAAGGAAGACCACCATATTCTCGAAACAAGAACTGTGGAGCAGTCCCTGGTCGATAACCTCGATCTCTTCGGTAAGGTTCCCAAGCGTTTTATCGAGGCGCTGGCTCCCTTTGCCACTTCAGACGAAGAGAAAAAGAAGCTCGAGCACCTCGGCTCACCAGCAGGCGCTGCTGATTTGAAAAAGATCCAGGAAGAAGAGTGGCTCACTTTTGTAGATATCCTACAACAGTTCCCCTCGGCCAAACCTTCGTTCGCCGATCTGGTTACTTTGATTCCTGCTCTCAAGAGACGTGAGTACTCCATCGCTTCGTCCCAAAAAGTTCACCCAACCGAAGTCCACCTGCTCATCGTGGTTGTTGACTGGGTTGACGCTCGTGGGAGAAAAAGATTCGGCCAGTGCTCTCACTACTTGTCTCAACTCGCAAGAGGCACTGAGCTCGTTGTATCTGTCAAGCCCTCAGTCATGAAACTACCTCCCAACCCAGAACAGCCCATCATTATGTCTGGTCTCGGTACAGGTCTGGCTCCTTTCAAGGCTTTGGTTGAGGAGAAAATCCTGCAAAAGCAACAGGGACTCAACATCGGCGAGGTGTTCCTCTTCCTGGGCTCAAGACACCAGAGAGAAGAGTATCTTTACGGAGAGTTCTGGGAAGCTGCCAAAGATGCAGGTGTCATTACTCACATCGGTGCTGCCTTCTCTAGAGACCAGCCTGAAAAGATTTACATCCAGGACAGAATCCGCCAGACTCTCGATACTCTGACAGGAGCTGTAATGGAGCAGGAGGGTTACTTCTATCTTTGTGGGCCCACCTGGCCTGTTCCCGACATCAGCGCTTGTCTGCAGGACATTATTGAGAATGACGCTGCAAAGAAGGGCATCACCGTTGACGGGGCTCAAGAAGTGGAGAATATGAAGGATACTGGAAGATATATTCTAGAGGTTTATTAAGTGTGACCTGTATAGACTTTATAACACATGATTTTGTATTCAATGTAGCTGTAAGGCCATTTAGTTCGAAACCGCCAGGTAACTTGGTGGGATTGCATGTCTGAGGAGTCAGTATTTGAGGAAATATGGTACCTCCTACCGATTGCATTCAAAATTCCTCTCTCATGGAGCTTGTCTTCTTTGCGTATAAAAGAAGCCAAAATTGCTCGTGCATCTTCTCTAAAGCCTATTCAGGTGACATGACAAAGGTGTTGGTTCTACCTCTAGACCCTATCTTTGTCAAAAATTGCTCGCGTTGAGTCTTTCCACTTGTGCTCGTTACTCTTTGCTGATACAATGAGGCGTACAGTTGGCGTTTGGTCTATACGAGCTTCATCTCGATTCCTGGCCAACGCTTTCCCCGAAACGCTGCCGGCACACAAATAGTCTGTTTGTAACTTAAATCAATATCTAGGCCAACTCTGTCATTTCCCGTGAAAGCGCCATGATAATGACGCACGGCAGAAGCACAAAGTCGGCCGGCTCGAAACAAAAAAGCACACCTCTCTTCGCGATCAAACGGTATGGCCGAGCGTTTTAACTATACCGTCGTGAAGACTCCGAACATTACTTTCTGTGCTATATACAACGAATCGAGACCACCATTTAAATGCCTTGGGTAGGGTTCGGACACACGTCAACTTAAGGGCTTTGGGCACTGCATCAATAAGCCTAGTATCCACTCGCGCGCGCTCAGGTAATTACTGTACTTCCTATTCTGCCCTGCAATTTTTCTGACACTCAACCCACGCTTAGGCTTGAAATTTCCTTTTTCTCTCTGCCGACAAGTCCCTAAACATGCCTGGTTTTTTTTTTTTTTTCTTCTTTTCTCCACATAGAATATAGTATGAATCATTTAACTGAAATATACCATGCACTTTTCTTGACGTGGAAAGTTTAATTCGCCAACGTCGCCTAGGATCGTATCGGGTCTGGTGAAATCATTGTAAGTAGTCATACTTAGACTTATAGCAAAAATGTTAATTGTTTGTTAATGAGTTTACTATTCTCTCTTTTCTCTCTTTTCCCAACAAGTGGGCAAAACTCCAATTATATACTAACAAGTTGCCGAGCTGCCAATTTTTCCTCCGTTATGCAATCCTATGCAAGAGACGTTATTTGGAACCAATAGTATTGGTCCAAATCCTATTTCATGGGCACCGAGTCATTAATTCTGACTTGTCCTAAATTACTGCCTATGCAGCGTGCCTGCCAGAGTTCCCTGTGCCAGAACTTCGGCGTCAACTTATTGTAGTCGACCTAAGTATGGAGGAGATTCGGCTTCATGAGTTGTATGAACCCGGGCCTCAGTGGTTTGTGGAGCGGTCTGGTTTGCGACTCTCTGCTCCTCATACATTGCAGTGCATCTGCATGGTCTACTGCATGATGCAGTGGAGCATGGTGATTTGGTCTTATGCCGAAGGGAGACTATGCTCATTATCATCCCTTCAAGAAAGCTGACTATTTCCGCCATTCTTACTTGTCGGATTATCAGCCATAATCCGGGAAAACAATGTGATGCAACTTTGGAAAAAGAAATGTTGGTCATGCCTTTTCTGATCAAGAAACGACTATCATGTATAAGCATGTATGACTTGCGGGGAAGGTCATCATGCGGATAAGTCACTCATGATATTTCACATCACATGTGTTTCCCCACATCAATCGGTATATAAAAGAGGCCACAAACCTCAACTATTTAGCAGCTTTAGGTAGAATAAAAGCCTTACATTGTCAAACATAAGCGGAAGTTATTACTATCGATTACTGGACACTATAAGAGAACAATCAAGACTGATAATGAATCCGACCGAGGCTTCAAGATCCCCGAACTATCGACATTACTTCCGTGGAAGGTGTTGTTGTACCATTACTCCTTCCATCCAAATTTACGGAGTGACTAACTGGGTTTATAGTATAATGCTGTTTTGGCGTCAGTACTGTTATAGATACTTACTCCTATGCAGACAGCTTTAAACTCCCTTTTTTCTCTGCCAACAAGTCCCCAAACATGCCTGGTTTTTTTTTTCTCCTTTTCTTCACACAGAATATAGTATGAATCATTTAACTGACATATACCATGCACTTTAAATTAGGTACATTTCAACCGATCAAATTTTAACGGTACACATCTTTGAAAGTCAGCCAGAAAATTGCTCCTTGCGTTCCTCCAACCTTGGAAAATTATGTGGACTTTGCTTTTTATTGCATGTTGTCCGTCTACCTCAGTTCAATTTGAATTAGTCGGCTTCTTTCAGAAACCTTTCCAAGCGATGACTGATCGTGGGCTTTTGCATAATCCACACCATCCAAACACGATCAGTGTTTATGCTGCTCGGCATTCTTTGACTCGATTCAGCAACTAAATGATAATCCTCTTATCTGCCTGATACGAATATGGGGTGCTTAAAAGTGGGGCCGTAGCACCCCGCGTTTTATACCGTGCATAATCGTGCAGATAGCTGCACATGCTCACACTGATTTATCCGAGAATAGGGCTGTCGGAATGAAACAGGATAACTCATCTTGGCTAGGAACTTTCTAGTGCAGTGTCTGTTAATTGAGCTTTCTATCATGAAAAATTCTCGAATACGCACCTATGAGAGCCGATACTGGAGGTTTGTATACTCTCTTGGCATTTGAGAAAATAAAAGCCAACCATCAACTCTGCTTGGATGCCAATTTGAAGCAAAATCGTACTAGAAAAACAAATAAAAGCGGAAAAGTTTTCAGAACCTGTAGAAAAATATAAAGTAGTTCGCTTGATGAGAAACCAAGTAGTATCACCCTGAGGTATAGGCTATAATGACTCCTTTTTTTTTTTTCCTGTATCCATTATATAGTAAGAAAAGCCCAATAATAATGTGGTTATTGAAATCGATTCCCGCACTACCCTGGCTGGCCCGCGGCGTCTCCGCGGAACAGACACCGGGAATGCACCGAACAAAAATGCATCAACCATGACAAATCCTTACGACGTTGAAGCCATCAGAAAAGAAGAGTATCCACACCTTGAGGGCCAGGTATATCTAGACCATGCGGGAATGACGATCTACTCAAAGGCGCTGGTGGAAAGAACCTCATCGCTGCTACTCTCGCAGGTATTTGGGAACCCACATTCTCAGTCAGTACCCTCAATCACCACAACAACCTTGGTAGAACAAGCTCGGCTGAAAGCTTTGACTTTGTTCAATGCTGACCCACTCGAATACGACATCTGCTTCACTCTCAATGCTACGCATGCAATAAAGATACTTGCACAAGGCTTTGAAGATACGTTTCCTGGTTTCCACTATGCTTATAACATCAACAGTCACACTTCTATGATTGGCGTGAGGGAAATGGCTAGTAGTCATTCGATTTTCACAGACAATGTAAATGTAAGAGACATCCCAACACTAATATCATGGACCGGTCAGTCTAATTTCTCAGGTGAACGGTTTCCTATAAGTAAATGGCACAGCAAATTCAAGAGATCTGGAAGAAAAGTCTATACTCTTTTAGATGCCGCGTCTTTGTGTTCTACAGCCCCTCCCGACCTGTCAATGCATGACGGCCCCGATTTTCTAGTATGCTCTTTTTACAAGATTTTCGGTCTTCCCGATATAGGGGGGCTGGTGTTTAGAAAATCAGCTGCGCAAGAGGTTTTTGCGAAAAGGGCATACTTTGGAGGAGGCACAGTAGATGCCTTGAGTGCTGAAGAAAGGTTTGTAAAACGGTCCAGTCGAGTATCCACTTTATTGGAAGATGGTACTGTTCCTATTCATTCTGTCCTGCAGCTCAGTGCGGCCATAGATACGCATGCGGAGATTTATGGTTCCTTTATGGAAATTTCTCAACACACTGCGTGGATCACTTTGTACTTTTTGAGCCAGTGTAAAGCGCTACTTTACGATAACGGAGCTCCCATGGTGGAGGTGGCACCCGTGAATGGACCTCGTGGACCAATTGTATCTTTTTGTCTCTTGTCAGCCAGCGGTGACCGTCTCGGGTACTATACTTTTGAGAAGTACGCATCTTCTAAGGGCATTTCTATTCGCACGGGGACGTTGTGTAATATTGGCGGTGTTAGCAAGTATTTAGGTAGAAGTCATCAAGACATTGTGCGAGATTCATTGATGGGTCACAAGTGCGGAGATAGTATGGATGTAATTGACGGAAAAGTTACTGGAGTTATCCGCGCCAGTTTTGGAGCCATGACCACCAAGAGAGACATTGACTGTCTGCGTGATTGCGTTGAAGAGTTCCTTATACAAGAGAATCAACAAGCTGCTATAGAAACGGGTAAAACCGCTCATATTGAGAAACTTGTGATATACCCCATCAAGTCATGCGCAGGGTACTCTATTCCACGCGATGTCGAATGGCCAGTTCGGAACAACACTTTAGCCTACGACAGAGAGTTTTGCTTACTGAGTGTACAAGACGAGTTCAAGCCTCTTATGCTGAAGCACCATCCACGAATGGTGGACATAGTTCCTGAAATTAACCTCGAAGAAGGCACGATGTCTGTTCACAACAGGCGCTCCGATTTGCATCTTCAGATACCCTTAGACGAGCATAATTGGGAGGGTGGTTTTGGCGTGTTTGAGTACTGCGCACAAGACAACGTGATAGCTTTCTTAACAGCTATAGTGGGGGTTCCCTGTGTTTTGGGAAGGAAGGCAGGAGGCCAAGCGTGTCACAACAAGTCCAACTTTCTGCTCATCAGTAAAGCCTCTTTGGGGGAGCTGGGGAACCCTAGCGAACTCTCGCCTAGGTTCAGAGCCAATATTCTGGTCGACGGGGTTGGACCGTACGAAGAGGATCTTTGGTCGAGTATTACGATCCAAAGTGACACAGGCGCACTTCAACTGCGGGCCACTAGCAAGTGCGAGAGGTGTCACATGATAACGATTGACCAGGACACGGGGAAACGGGACGGAAAGATATACACGAATCTTGCCAAGACCAGAAAGGGTGACAAGGGAAAGGTTTATTTTGGGATTAATTTGGATGTTGAGGGAGAGTGTCAGGGTTTTTCT
>JAJLSF010000342.1:0-58436 GCA_030567395.1 Citeromyces hawaiiensis
GCAAAACAGGGGTCCGACTCCAGCAAAAGTTATAAAAACTCACTAAATTTCCGTTTAGTAGTGTTGAAAACCATCGTCAAACAGTGTCGTATGAACCTGAGTATATGAGGCGGTCAAAGCCTGTGTCCAGGTATCTTTCCATCTCCATCTCGCTGGGTCCCATTCGGCAAATAGCCGCTTGCACAGATTGATTACACGCTCTGTTTGTAAAATGTCAACTTTCTCCGTTTTCAAAATACTGACAAGGGCTGCGTGGTAAGCAAGCTGCTTCTTGCGTAGGGATCGATCTTCTTAAATCGACCGCACTCGTTTACCAAGGTCTGTGTCTCGGGCATACCAATGCAATGTACCATCGGGTTATAGAAGTAGTTGTTCTTGTCAACCGGAGTAAAACCTTTCCCTGTCTTTGAGGATGTCATTTTGTCAATAAGAACCCACAAAGCTTTCTGCTCGGAGTTTTTTCAGGTCGCAAACTCTGGAAACCTATCTCTTTGAGCTTTCGACTCATCCAAATCACGCAAGAGATCGCCCTCTGCATTTTGTTCAGTTGCCGAGACACCCAGCGACAGAATGTTCTCTTGAAGTTTAGACCTGTCAACAGAAAACACTTTTCCCGCAATTTCAGCCAGTGCCATCTCCTCCAATCTAAAAAGAGGCTTCAAAGTGGTGAAACTGCTATTTTCTTTCTAGAGTACCCGCTCTTGAGCTTTTCCAAACTGCCTGCCAGTCCAATCTCTTTATGACATATCTGTATAAGAAGATTGATAAAAGATGAAGTTTGGGTAAGCAAAATGGTGGTCACCTTGAAACCATTTTCGAAGCTTCATTAGCTGCGCAGTTCACAAACCTTACTACAAGCTCCTCAGGTTTGCTTACACGTTGGTAGCCTTTGGCCGGATCGAGAAGGTCTACGCAGAATCGAAGATAAATTTGTCTCGCGAGGTTATCAATTGAGTTCTTGTTGATCTTAATAGCGACCAGTCTGAGTCGCTCTGTCCGATGCAATTCCCGACAAGTTCTTCTTGTACCGTAAAATGATCAAAAATGCGGTAAAGGAGTTTGATGCAGTACTATTAATTGTGCCGGGAGTTGCCGGGAGTTGCCGGGAGTTAGCTTTACGGTTTGCGGATAGTCAGAGGGCGGTCTCATAAAGCGCTGCCGAGGCAGTGGCTCTATCGTGCGAGTCTATTAAGGTGAATGTGTCTTTTATAGAGAGATCGGAAAGTTGCCTGAAGGATGGTGTATCTGTAGAAAGGTCCCTTCTCGGCCAGTGAATTAGTTGTTTCCGAGACAACGTAGTTTCCTGCTGAAATCATAAAGAAACGTTCCGATGTCCCTCGGAGAATAAGCATTTTACCCTTTGGTTTTATCAGCTGGCTCGTTCCCTATATAGCTCAATTATCTTCTATTGTGCGCCTCGCATGATTGATTGAGGCTAGGGAGCTTCGATTCAGATCTAGATCACAGATTAGCTTCACCGGATAGCCATCTTAGATCCAGATCGCAAAATTCGAGCTAGAGACCTAATTCTTAAGAGCAAACTCCCAAATTTCGAGAATCGAGCAGCAATCTCGAGATCACGATCATTTCAGAGCATCCAGATCGAAATCTTGGTGAATACTACATAGGACTGTTAATGACGTGGCCCGTTTCGACTTGAGAGTCGGATTCTTTCATCCATAAATGAATCCTGTAACAATGCAAAAACACTAAAACGGCTGAAGATAATATTTCACCGCATCCTTCTACATAAATGAGGTCACTCTCTACCCTTCAGTGCATCCAGGCATAGACTGACTTCCACCCACGGTGTTAGGATGGTCGTGCCTCACCCAAATACCCATGGACCCAAGTCACGATCCCAACTTTATTCCACCCTCGGATAATCCTCATATGAAGCCTCCGGCTCCTCCGAGTGACATCCCAAAAATGCAGCCGATCCAGCCGTATGTTTTGGCGGATTACTGCAAATCTATAGACGCACCTCAGCCGCATCCTGCAAAGAGCCGCCATGCCAATACTCAGCCACACATAATTCCGCAGGATACACAAGAATCGGACGAATCAGATGCCACGGACGACAACGTTCTCGAGACTCCCAGTTACTTTCCGCCTAGAATGTCTGTTTCTAGACCAAATCTACCCCGAATTCACTCGTTTCAAACGGCTGACCTCGAAGAAGTTCCTCACGGAATTCAGAGACAGTCGGATAATCTTCACGACTACCGGTTCCCCATACATAGACTTGCGTCGAAGATGCAGGACCCTAAAAAATTTCCATTAGTAATTGTAGCATGCGGCTCCTTCTCGCCCATTACCTATCTCCATCTTCGTATGTTTGAGATGGCTATCGACTCGGTAAGAGAAAGCACCCGTTTCGAAGTGGTGGGAGGGTACTATTCTCCCGTTAGCGATAACTACAAGAAACAGGGTCTAGCTCCGTCCCACCACCGTGTGAGGATGTGTGAGCTTGCGTGCGAGCGCACATCATCTTGGCTGATGGTGGATGCCTGGGAGTCGCTCCAGCCCAAGTACACTAGGACCGCTTTGGTTCTAGACCATTTAAACGAAGAGATAAATCTCAAGCGCGGCGGTGTAATCGGCGAAAACGGTATCAAGCGCGGTGTGAAAATCATGCTTTTGGCGGGCGGAGATCTCATAGAATCCATGGGAGAACCAAACGTTTGGGCTGATCAGGACCTGCACCATATTTTAGGAAAGTATGGCTGTCTTATAGTGGAAAGAACCGGATCAGACGTGAGAAGCTTTCTACTATCTCACGATATTATGTACGAGCACCGTAAGAATATTCTCGTAATCAAGCAGCTCATCTACAACGATATCAGCTCGACAAAAGTGAGGCTGTTTATTAGGAGAGAGATGAGCGTGCAGTACCTGTTGCCTAATTCGGTAATCCGGTATATTCAGGAGCACAAGCTGTACATCAATGACAAGGAGCCCGTCAAGCAGGTGATGAGTGAGAAGATGGACTAGGACCAGGTTGAGGTTGTATTATAATAGACTGAATTCCTTTGTGACTGGGTGTGTGTTGTGACGGCAAGTGAATGAGGAAGACGAGAGGTGATGGAACTTGCGGTAACGCACCACCGGTTATGCCCAAGCGTAATGAAGTGTTCCGCCATGAATGAAGCAGTCAGCGGAGGATCAAAGTACTTGATATGCCAACCCTTTTAAAAGCATTCACTGGTTAAACTTGGGCATCGACGAGGGGGTAGTTATTAACGGCTGTATAGAAGGAGATCCAGCAGAAAGCGAGGAAAGTGAATGTCACAGAATCTAAACTTGCCAGTTTCTCAGAGCAGTGGAAGGCTTTGTTGAAGCAAAGCGCTTTCTCTGTAGCTCATTATCGTCAAAGGGGGCTTTTCTGAAGATTACGCAGAGTAATAAGCAGTCCAACTTTTTTTTATACTCTCGAATGTATTTTTTAAGACGTGTCAACCTAGTAGTCAAGTAATTATAGCCATTTAAGTCTTTTAATCAGAGGATTCACAATCACATTCAATCATCCTAATGCAATTGTGGCCCTCGCGGGAATCTGTCCCTTAATCCCTGCATATGCGTATGCATACGCATGCAGTAGATCGCATATAACTTATTTTATGCAAGATCTGAACAAAAGACTATGGCCGCCTCATGGACTGAGAAGGCCGGGTTACATATTCAATCTGCTACGGAAGCCTAGTTGTCTAGTTCATGGTTTGTCGGTTCAAACAAGCCAAAGACGACATAGATTACACATCTAGTGATGAGAGCCAGAATGCCCAATACCTCTACACGACATAAGAGGTGCCTAAACACTACGGCCGCTATGGTTGTTGCACCCTTAACAACGATATGCTAGTGGCTGGCCTG
The DNA here is from genome assembly GCA_030567395.1 of Citeromyces hawaiiensis. NCBI lineage: Eukaryota > Fungi > Ascomycota > Pichiomycetes > Pichiales > Pichiaceae > Citeromyces > Citeromyces hawaiiensis. Next base: position 3,874 of record JAJLSF010000342.1, read on the forward strand.
ACTATCAGGCAAACAACCGGTTTTTCCCGTCTCCTTGATCGAATCATTTTTCGAGGGATCATACTGATTGCGCTGCATGCGGCTGGGTGGATGACTATAACCCCAGTTACGGTGCGGCATAACAATTGAACTTCGAGAGGCCTGTTACCCCGAAATAAATCATATACCGATGATTGATACTTCAATCCTCTGTGCCTTTTGGGGCAATGAGAATTGCTCTCAAGTAACCATCGCCTCTTGGGATCAAAGCTATAATAACTAGATCCCTTCATTTGTAGGTCTATATGTTCTATAATTGAGATAATATGTGCGACGCGTCGCATAAGGATCACAGAAAATAAAGCTCACGATGGCCTCTCTGATGGCTGACTGATTCGACAGCGTTGAGATGTCGCCAACAGGGCGCCAAGTTCTACCAAAGCAGCAGGTCCCTATTCTCCTCGCTTCCATTCGGCATAAATTCAAATGCAAGCTATCCGATGAGGGTTGTCCGTTTCATTTGTACATCTCACTGTTTTCTCTGAGCTTTTTTTCCCAGTTACTCGTCTTCGGTATACCCTACTCTCAGTGATTACTCGATCGGGAGACAACTCTTCCCATGATGCCTCCTAGCATGAAGGGGAAACCCAAAGAGAAACCGTATAGGAGGAGAGGTTGGAAAAGCAAAAATTGTCACCAGATGTGCTGGATGTAAAGAAGTCCACATATGTGCCACGATTTCATAGACGCAATACAGATTTCTGTTTCATTCCTTTATACTTGACTACTATTTTGGCCACTTTAAGAACGAACGATCTAGATGCAGTCATGCAGTCATCCGTGCAAGAAGATGTGGATCGTTCATATGTGTCTCAGCGAAAGAGTGTATGCTGCATTACACTGAGTGAGCCCGAATTGTCAGCATAGGAGTAAGTATCTATAACAGTACTAACGCCAAAACCTAAATCCAGTTAGTCACTCCGTAAAAGTCGGATGGAAGGAGTAATGGTACAGCACCACCTTCCACGGAAGTAAGAATGGCGGAAAAAGTCAGCTTCCTTGAAAGGATGATAATAAGCATAGTTTCTCTTCGGCATAAGACCATGCTCCACTGCATCGTGCAGTAGACCATGCATATGAACTGCAATGTATGAGGAGTAGAAAGTCGCAAACTAGACCGCTCCACAGGCCACTGAGGCCTGGGTTCATACAACTCATGAACCCGAATCTCCTCCATATTAATTTAGGTCGACTACAATAAGAAGTTCTGGCACAGGGAACTCTGGAAGGCACGCTGCATATGCAGCAATTTAGGACCAAGTCAGAATTAATGACTCGGTGCCCATGAAATAGGATCTGGACCAATACTATTGGTTCCAAGTAACGTGACATGCATAGGATTGCATAACGGAGGAAGAATTGGCAGCTCGGCAACTTGGTAGTATATAATGGCTGTTTTGCCCACTTTTTGAGAGAGTGAGAGAAAAGAGAGAATAACAAACTCATTAACAAAGAATTGACATATTTGCTATAAATCAAAGTATGACTACTAACAATGATATCACCAGACCCGATACGATCCAAGGCGACGTTGGCAAATTAAACTTCCCAAATATACCTTTTATTTTGCTTCACATAATCCATTGTATAAATCACCTGAATGACCTATTGTTGGAACTTATGTTCCATATGAAGCTCACGTGACATTAAGTGCATGAAGATGCATATCGTTCATGCACGCCGGACTATATAAGTAGCTTTTATATCCCTCAAAAGGGAGTGAGTTCGAATATATCTTAGTATCCATAGTACCCGTCATAAAACCTATACCATGTACTTCTTAATAGGTACATTTCAACCGATCAAAATTTGATGTTCACACATCTGTATAAGATCAGCCAGAAAATTGCTTCTTGGGTTCCTCCAACCTTGTGAAATTATGTTTCGTTTGGTTGGATCATGTTGTCCGTTTTATTCTCTTAAGTTCGATTTTGAATTAGTCGGCTTCTCTCAAAAACCAAGCGATGACTGATCATATGTTTGGCCTTTGCGTAATCTACACAGTCCAAAAACGATCAGAGAGTAATGCGATAATATCTGATTGGTTAATCACTTTCATCCCTCCTGCCTAATCAAATGTAAATTCTACCTTTTTTGTTTGCAGAAGTTTCTTTATTCAACTAAGTTTTGCCAAGGGCACGTGACCAGTTCGACTGCTTTCCTTTTCTGAGGCAGACTACATTACTATTGGCCAGGACTTTTTCCAGAAAATGACTTCAGGGGTGTATGGCTGGGGGTCCCTTTGGCAACCACTGAACAATACAAAGTATGACAAAATCGACAAAAGGACAAGGCTACAACCCCTCGAAATCATTCTCCATTTCCACCTTTCTCTTCTTATTCGCCTTGACAAGATCCTTCCAATCTTGCTCGTCCTCGCTCTCACTGTCATCCTGTGCCGTCTCTTTGATAGCTTTTTCTACCGCTACCCTTCTACGTTGCATCTTCTCCCGCCTTTCCTGTTTATCTTCCTTGTGTTCCACCTTTACTGACCACGAAGCATTTTTCGTCTTTTGCACACGACGATATTCCGCTTTAGCCTTTCTCTCCTCTTTGGCCTTCTCCGCCCGAACAACGTCCAGACGAGCAGCTTCCTTCTGTGCATCTTTATAACTGTACTCATCCATGTTGACGCTCCGATCAAGCCAGCCGTCTTCTGGGAAGGGATTTATATACTTGGACTCGGGCATTTTCGGCAACCGTAAAAGCCCATACAACTTGGCATACCCGACGTAGTCTAAAGACTGCAGCCTAAATATAGAAGTGGCTGAATGCTTGGAATAGTACCGGATAAACCCAACGTAACCACGAATTGCAAGGTCGTGTCTGAACCGATCATCTAGGATCCACGATCGAACTAAACTTGATAGTGTTTTATCAATTTTCAATTCGTCTGTCAGTTCCTGCATTTGCAAGCCCTTCACTTGCATGAAATCCAAATAGTCTTCTTCTCTTCCCTCGTTGAGCATGACAATGGCCGTACCCACCTTGTTAGCTCTTCCTGTTCTACCGCAGCGATGCAAAAACACATCCGAGTCGGTTGGTGGGTCGAGTTGGATAACCAGGTCCACGTCCGGAATGTCAAGACCACGAGCAGCAACGTCTGTGGTGAGTAAAATGGACTTTTCCCTCGATTCTGCAAACGCACTCAAAGTTTTCAGCCGCGGCTTAGATTCCAGCTTACCGTGAAGCGAAAAGAAGCTGATGGATTTGTCGATGGCTCCACACTGTCGAAGGTGCTTCAGCATGGTATAGAAATAAGTCACACTGACGCATGTGGGGAAGTAGACAATGATTTTCTTGGAATGGTAGTGAGTCGCCAAACTTAGCATTCGGTTAAGCTTCTCCTCGGGCGGAGTGATGATGTATTTTATCGAAAGCGCAGACGGAACCAATTTAGAAGTGTTGGATTTAACGCATATCTTTACAGGGTTCGTCATACCGGTTGTAAAGATGGCATCACCAGCACCAGATAAAGTTGCCGAAAACAGACCGGTTCTACGTTGGCGAGGAAGCTGTCTAATTATAGAGTGGACCTCTTTGGTAAAAGAAACGTCCAAGAGCTTATCGGCTTCGTCTAGCACCAACACTTCGCACTGAGTAAATTTGGCGATCCCGCAGCTCATAAAATCTAATAATCGACCTGGGGTACCAACCAAAATCCCAGGAGACTTTGTTTTGAAAACCTCTACATCCTGCCGAACTGATCCAAGCGATCCTACAAGTAGTTGTGTTTTAATCTGCGGATCGGGCTGAAACTTTATGAGCGACTCTAAAACTTTCTCAATCTGGCTAGCAAGCTCTCTGGTGGGGGAGACGATCACTGCGAAAACGTGATTTCTTTTCGTTGAATCTTGCAATTTACACATCTTCTCAAGCACAGGAATACAGTAGGCTAAAGTTTTCCCCGATCCAGTAACGGCCTCCACAACAACGTCTTTATTTTTGGAGAAGAGAGGGATAGTTGACGCCTGAACAGGCGTCATGGTTACAAGTCCCAGTGATTTAATGGCTTCATCAATCCATCCCGTGAGGTTTAGCTCGGACCATGCAAGGGACATGTTTTGCAGAAATTTTTTATTTTTTATTGCACTCGATTTTGCTAAAGGAGGAGCTGGTTGTCTATTGCTTGGGTGCTTATTCCGCGAATATGTCGTAAATCAGCCCTGGTACTCTGCTGTATTTGTGGAGGTCAGCGGTAGCTGAGTCATCAACTCAATAGTGTACTGAGGATTCTATAAGTGGATTTAAATCAGGTTTATGTAAAGTAACGGGACGATAATTATTGCTATGAACTTGATGACTGCTATAAATACAGATGACTCTCCAATGTAAATTGTACATGCCAATGTGTATATATCGATGTGATTGGATGTCCCTAGCAGAGCATATATTTACTCAGTCGTCTTTTGCTGCTTTTATACAACGTCACATAATGATTTGTGAAATAAGCCTGTGTTTTTGTCGCCATTGACGTGAGTACTACATGATTTTATCAACAACCGTAGCTTTATACCATAAAACCAGTCAGTCACGCGGGAATGTCGGTGGGAAAGTCCTGGGGCTACACGCCCAGCTTTCCAAGTAAGTGAAACATATCTTCCCGAGTAATGACCCCTGAGTATACGTCATTACTCATGCATAAGCCCAACATAATGCTCCACTGCTAATGCAACAATATGCGTGCATGCACATGCAGTAGACCGTGTAAGGCAGAGACTATTACACGAGGAGTTATTTAGACCCAAATATTGGTCGTTCCAAATCTATCAAGGCCGGTGGCTGTGCATCAATATTGATCAACCCGAATCCCTTGTGGGTGATGTTACGTCCTATTATGTCGAACCTGGATATTAAAAGTCTTGCATAAAAGTCTAGACTGCTCAGCTCAGCTCCAATTTAGGTACGACTTGCAATTAGGTAATATAATTCAGTGCGGTTAAAGAACGTATGTGCAGTTTGAATAACAAGACAATTGTTTAAAACTGTCGATGCATTTGCTTCTATTCATTTTATGTTCTAGACGACGCATGCATGCACATTGCATGCTCTATGGGGAATTGGCAGCAGACGACTTTGTAGGTATGAAGGAGTGAGTTTGGCCGCTGATTTGCAACACATTTCCAGACACAATTTTACTCTCAGAAGAAGACAATTCAGACAAGTTCAGAACTTTGGTAACATCTTCAACAACCAAACCAATCACCAGCTTTTCATCAAGAGATTCGTGATCGCACACTACACTGTGAAACTTTGGAAACCAGCAATCAGAACGACCTAGCGTCTGGACACTTATCTCACATTTATTCTCTTTTAGTTAAGAACAAGAACTAATAGACTATTACACCCACAATAACCCAGAATTATCATGGCACCGAGAAAGAACCGTAACTCCGATGTAAACCCTACGCCTCAGGAGGAACTGTTTGCTGACGTATCTCCACACTTTTATAGTTATTACACGGTAGCTTGAAAATAGCCTACATTCTTCGACATTGCAAAGAAGACGTCGATCAGGTGCTTGAGGTGATATTCGCAAACGCCATTGCTATCTCTGTCGTTTTGATCCAGTGCACTTACGGCTGAACGTTCGGCACGACTCATGGTCAGCGGTTACCGATGCTCGTTGCATCTTCTTCCTCAACCTCCGCTTCTCGGAAAATAACATCAGCTTTAGAATTAACTTATACGAGTCCATATCTCTTATCACATGCGGTCGAGAGCTTTTCTCCAAGACCGGTTGATCATTGAGGTTTTCAAAGCCAAAAGAATCAAGTCGGGCCGTTTAGCTAAAGAGGGGGATAGAGATCGTCAAAAGACCAAATAGATAATGTTGAGTTATGGAGGAGCATAGCAAAAAAGCTCAATCATGCTCGCTCTGTGGATCTTTGGAGAACTTTAGCCTGACTCTGAACGATCTATTGGGGTTTTCCCCAGCAGATATAAGATTCGAAAGATGGCGAGAGTCTAGTAGAGTCTAGCAGTGCGATACCATCATTTAAGGTTATCAAGCATACCTAGGGCATTCAAGCTACTTAGAGCCTCTAAAAGTCTCTGTCTGCCCAACTCGAACAGATATATATATATATATCCTCATGCAAATATTCAATTTTTTGAAAAATCTCATCAAGATGGATCGAAAACCTTATGAGAAATGGTCAAAAACCCAGCTGATTGAACGGATTCTTCAATTAGAAGGTAAAGGGGCACCGGTATCTCTTCCTGCCCCGAAAAAGCAAAAATTGTTTGATTTCTCAAAACACCACACTCGCTTTATAGCATTAAAATTCGCATACCTCGGCTGGAATTACCAGGGCCTCGCTTACCAAAAGGACAAGACAGATCTCCCCACTGTGGAGGGCGTAGTTCTGGAGGCACTCGCAAAATGCAAGATGATCTCATCGCCAGAACCAGCATCTTGCAATTTCTCAAGGTGCGGCCGTACAGATAGAGGTGTTAGTGCCATGAATCAAGTAATATCTCTTAGTGTAAGGTCAAATTTAACTGAAAAGGATCAAAAAGATCCCCAGAATGACCCTAGCGAGCTTGATTACATAGGTATACTTAACCAGCTACTTCCGTCAGATATAAAAATTCACAGTGTCTGTCTTCGACCTCCTCAAGATTTTGATGCCAGGTTCAGCTGTAGACTCAGGCATTACAAATACACTTTTAGTGGTGAAGGGCTGGATATTGAGGTGATGAGATTAGCAGCTGAGAAATTTATAGGTGTTCATGACTTTCGTAATTTTTGTAAAGTTGATGGCTCTAAGCAGATTGTCAATTTTTGCCGTGAGATCAAATCTGCCAAAATTCTCTCTAGCGAAGGGTTCTTTGTGTTTGATCTAATAGGAACCGCTTTCTTATGGCACCAGGTGCGCTGTATGATGGCTGTTCTCTTCATGGTGGGCCAGAAATTGGAGAGCGCAGATATTGTTGATGATTTGCTAAACGTGGAGAAAAATCCTCGCAAGCCGAATTTTATGCTTGGACATGACGTTCCTCTTGTATTATATGACTGCATTTTCGATGAGATGGAATGGATCGGGTCTTTAAATTCAGGGAAAACTGCAAAGAATAATCTCTCTATCAAGGGGATGGTGCATGATTATCAGGTCAAGTCGGTGATTGCATCAATGTTTAAGGACATTGCATTAATAGAAACACCCACAAAACTGGTGCTGAACAATGGTGATGGCAAGGGTCAGCTGGCTAATGCGTATGTAAAGCTGGCGGACCGCAAGCGCTCCGATACCCCTGCGGAGGTTAACGAGAAGTGGAGAAATAAGAGAAGGAGGGTTTGACTGACGGATTCCGTCTGTCGGCTACACTCATTATTGCCGATGATTCGCTTGCACCAACGTCTGATTTATTGCGTGATTGATGCGAAGGGAAAGTCTCGCCAGAGTGATTTTCTAACCACCAACTCCACATCCGCACACCATGCTTGTCAACAGTCAAGTGGTCTCGGTGGGAAGCAGAAAAGATCAGCTTGGATTCCATTACGAATTCAAAGCTGAACTCATCAATAGAAGTCTTTCACAAGCGGAACCCTTGCCAAATAAAAAAGTAATCATCCCCAATCAAGATGGCTTTATCGTAAGTGTGCACCTTTCCAGTCCCTAATGAGAGATTGAATTCAAAATACTAGTCAACGGGCAACCACTGAATGATAATGCCAAAGTATCTGAGGCCGTTCTAGGTTTCATATCGACGGCGAAAGTGAGTTTTTTGACTTTTTCAGTTCGATCTAATTTCGTAGTTCTGGCAGGATAGAATGCTTAGTTTAAAACGTAGCGACAATACTTTTATAGCTCATTGTGGGATTTTTAGGTCCGCTTCCGAATTCAAAACAATGGTGGAGAAGGAAACCACCAATTACGTAAAGACATCATCGCTTGTCAGTGAAGATGACATTTTGCTTTACCGTGTAGGGAGTATTGTGTTCCACATCGAAATCGGTATGATTGGTCTACATGACGCATTGAATCGTATATTCACTTATATCGATTACTCTCTGTGGTCGATGTTTTTGAGTCTAGAAGAAGTGGCCCCTTTTGTATTTTCAAAGCACGGCCGTCACATGCTCTGTGAACAGTACCCTATGCACAAAACAATCATGGATACCTTGTACAAAGGCGCCAATGACATGAAGCGAGCAGAGATGTTTTTGTGTCTTTTGCATCAGCTGAGCACTTTCGTAGCTAATGAAAAGAGTGTGGGGCATTTGATGAAGAAGAAGAGGATGTAGAGTGTGGGGCATCTGATGAAGAAAAAGAAGACGTAGAGAACAGCGAGATTAATCACGAGATGAGCCTACAGTTGCAGTTGCGGTTACCAGTGAATTAAATCATTGGAAAGCAAGTATATATGGAACTAGCCATATTGAGGAGCTTACTGAGTTGAACAGTGACTGAACAAGTGAATGTCTTCACAATCAATTTTAAAAGGGTAAAATTCAAGAACTTGAAGAATTCGTTTCAGTTTCCCCCGACAAAGCTAAGGAGCACTCAACAAAACTTCCGTACACCCTAGTGGACGATACCTCGGCTCATGCAGAGTGCCCCGCAAAATATGAGTGAAAAATCCTTCTCGATCCGGTACAAGCGGCCGCGATCGTCGAGGGCGTGTGCGGTTTGCCATTCCAGGAAAGTTCGCTGCGATGCTACTATCAAAATGCCATGCACCAATTGCGTCACCTTCGGCACTGCATGTCATTTCCCGGAGCCTCGGAAAAGGTCTGCACGGAAGGAAAATAAGGTTTCAGAAGAGGTACCTCCTCAACCGATAGAGGCAAAATTAATGTTGCAAAGTCCGAGACTTTCCTTTTACGGGTCGTCCACTTCTATCAACTTTATGGCTCTGGATAACTCTGCGGCCATGCCATTTTTTTTGCCTAGCGATTTTGAAGAGTCTGTGTTAAAAGACGTGGTCCCAACGATAGACGATCAAGAGTTGGCGATTCTTAAAATGCGAGGGGCATTTATTTTGCCAGAAGAATCGGTATGCAAATCATTTATTGAAGCATATTTCAAACATCTGCACCCTCTGATGCCCGTTCTGAATCGCACTCAATTTAACAGCGAGTACACACAGCTTAAAAATCCTCCTAGTCTTCTTCTCTTACAATGCGTGTTACTTGGCGGGTCTTTGTTTTGTCATGAAAGAGAGGAAAACATTTCTCATACCATTTTCACTCGAGCCAAAGCTCTGTACGATGCCAACACAGAAAAAGATCCATTGGCCATAGTTCAGTCCCTTATGATCCTCTCGTGGTTCTGGGATGGGCCTGAAGATGTAACTAGAAACTCCTTTTATTGGACAAGGTTAGCTATCACTGTAGCTCAAGGATTTGGATTTCAAATTAACCTGTCACGTGACCCGGCCGTCTCATTGAGCCGCGCACGACTGTATAGGAAAGTGTGGTGGTGTCTATTCATCAAAGACCGTACTTTAGCTGTTGGATTGGGCAGATCCACTGTGATTGATTTGGTAGACTGTGATGTTCCCATGCTTTCAGCAGACGATTTTGTCGAAGAGAATGGTGATCCGCCCGATCCTAAACAGATAAGTTACACCATACATCAAGTTAAACTAGCAGAAATCATTGGAATTGTGCTACGTGACCAATACACTCCGCAAGCCATTTCCAAAGGCGCTCCCTTACCTATAGTTAAACATTGCGACATGATTATGGGGAACTGGCTAGATAATTTACCGCTTGAGCTGAGGTACTCGCGCTCGAATCCCGGTGGGTGTAATTTCTTTGCAGGTCTCTTGATGTCTCAGTACTATACTGTTTTGTCGCTTGTTCACAGAGGCAACATTATAAGGCGATCCAAGTTGGAAGGGCTTCAAGACGATTATTATCCTTCTTGGGGGATCGCATTTCAGACGTCTCACAATGTAGCTTTGATCGCACACGATTTTATAATCAACGGATACAGCAGGTATGTTCCGTCTTTTTATATAACATCGCTTTTTAATGCCGCCATGAACCTTTTTTTCCATTTTGGGAATTTAAATGGGAAAATCGCCGCGGTTGCGAAAAGATCTTTTGATTACTGCTTGCAGGCATGTCGCGATTCAGGAACTGTTTACTCGATGGGCAATGCTGCCGTTACTGTTTTGCTCAAACTGAAAAACGATACCCCTCGTCGTGAAAATATTTTACGTGGAATGATGGAAAAAGTTGGCTACCCAGAGGCAACAGAAACAAACTTTCCAGAAGTTTTAAAAGCGGAGCCGACCCCGGCTCCTGATTTGTATTTATTCACTCAAAGTTACCAAGCTCCGGGTGACCAATTTAAGCCCGCTCAGCTGTTTCCTGATACTTTTGCTCCAGAGAAAGATATTTCTGTAACCAGTGACGACTCTTTAAACGTGGAGATAATGAATGGCATCAACACCAACTGGACTCCGAGTTTTGACTTTCAGTGTCACGCTCAGGACGATGTGCTGAGCGGAGATGCCAAAGTGAAGGATTGGTATAACTTTGTCAGTTGATTCTGTTGTGATAAGTTTTGTTTCACTGCATCACTCAAAAGTATTGTCGTTGATGATCTTCTTTTGGTTGCTCATTTTGAGTTTGCATTTAGGGTCATGATCAGTGACGACTACCTCATCTGCTCCCGCAACAAATTTTGTTATCCACGTTCCAGCGAAAAGGTAGCTTGAGGTTTATCGCATAATTTGCAAAATACATCCTTTCTTTTTTTGAGAAATAGACGTCCGACACTCCGTATCCGTCCCCGGGTCCTGATATTCGTAGTTTTCTCGGCACAAGGTGACATGATCCTGTTGAGTAAACTTGATTGGAGACAATGTAAACCTCAAAAGCTTTTAGCTGGTAGAAAGAAAGTTGCGCCATCCATGCCACGTGATGTACCGCTCGAGCACGTGATCAATATTAGTAGTTGAAGTCTTCAGGAACCCTGCAGCAGCTCAATATAAAGTCATGGCCCAGGGACCTTGCCAAAAGGTTAAGGCTTTTTTTGCTTTTTTCGTCATCCCTCTTTACAAAACAACTGTAACAGCTTGTTTGGCCGCGTGAATTACACAAATGGCCAGACATGCGTTCAATCATCGTTTGAGGAGACCTTTAAAGCCGACCAATTCACGTGACCTAAAATGTGAAGAGAACTGATGTGATGAAAACTTTTCCGTGGTCTTGAGGAAACCAAGCTGCAGATATCTGAAATTTCAAAGTGGATCCATCCAATTTTCATTGTTTAGAGCTGATACATTTAGTTTAGGTTAATAAAGTGGTGTATATAGCGAAAAATGCCCCAAGAAGAAAAAAAATAAAAAAAAGAGAGGTGCCACACACTCAATCGTTATCTAACCATCTCGGTCTTGATATAGAGTGCCTTTATAAAAGGCTTTGCTGCTGTCGTGATTGTCCTTATAGTGGCATCAACTACCGCAGGTAAGGAGACGTTACTCATTTGTCACCCCCATACACCATCATTGAGCGTTTCAGCCGTACACCAGTCATCAAAAGTATACACCATACACTACATAATGTCACTCCCACAGGATCTATTCATACGAGACCCACTGCTTGAGCGGAGAAGTGTTGGTACGGAATGGTTCCAAAGTTTACTTCCAGAAAGACAACTTCTTTCGCTTGTTGCTGGTAAGGGCGTTCACCACGCTGCTGACGCAACGTCTGCGAGTAATGAAAAACCCCTTAATACGGTGGGTAATGGAAATGACGAAATTGAAATATCCACAGAGCCGCTCCATTACTTGGAGCTGGAAAACTTCAACCACCAGCCTAATGAGGTTGAGAACTTTTTCAAAATTTCCGTAACTAATTTTCCCTCCTTCATGACGGAAAATGTTCTTTTTATGGAGAATTTCCTGATTAAAAGTGCCACTATTTGCGCAGAGTCTAGATTCCACTGGTCGTATATCCCGAGCGATACGTCTGACGTAAGGTTTATATATATCAGTTCTTCCGATCCGTGGGTTCTAATCAAGCTAAGAAAGGTGCTGTCCGGGCTTTGTATTGAAGAGCAGAAGCTCGATGTCTATGTAGATAGGAACCTGGAGGATGCGTTGAAAGAGCTGGAGCCGGAAGAGGAAGCGAGAGAGGAAGACCAAGAGCAGGTTGGAGAAGGAGATATCAAGCTTTTCGTCCAACAGCTGAAAAAAAGACTCAGCAAAGCCAGCTCCGAAAAATCCGAAGAACAAGAATATAAAGTTGATGTGCGAGAGCTGGTGGATGTGCCACGGGACATTGTCCCCAAGGTAAAGGCGGATATTATTGAGTTTCGTTTGAAAGTGGTCAAGATGGAGCGGGCAAAACGAGAGAATCTGATCTTGAACGACAAACGGAAAGCACGCATAAAGCTGCGCAGAATGTTTCAGGACATGAGTAAGCGTGCTGGCGGTATAGACCAAGACGAGATGGAGGAGGACTTTTCTGACGACGAGCAGATGATGGACGACGAAGAGATGGAAAAAGCTCATAGGGAGCAACTTAAAAAGGATACAGAAGCACAGGTATCCATCAAGCAGCAGCAAATGGCTAGACGCGATAAGGCTAGGCTGAGCCTTTTGAATAACTTTGAAACGGTTATAAAACACTCGCACTATACGCAAAATGTTGTCCCCGAACGGGCCACCAAGTTTCTCAAAGAGTTTGTTGAGGGCGTAGACTCTGCGAAGAACAAAATTGACGAAAATCTGGACTCCTATTACCTGAAGCACTCCAATTATCTCAGTTTTAGGAATGCTGCAAAGGTGCAGGAGGCTGCAGCTGATGATGCAGATAGGAAGTTGGCTGAGCATGAGCCGGTTGAGGAGACTATCGAGGTCGGCAAACCCGTTAAGCTTGTGATGAAGCGGGAGATGCCTACCGATGTAGCTGATAAGGTGAGGGGGAAAGTGGAATCGCTTGTAGAGGAGATGCTTGGCATGAAGGAGGAGTCGCTGATAGAATTCATCATGGAGTTTTTGCAGACTCACCAAGATCGCTCCGATGAAAAAGCAATGGGCGAGTTTACAGCAGAGCTTGGTGAAACCCTGGAAGAGGATGCACCAATTTTGGTTGATTCAATTTATCACTATTTAGAAAATATGTAATGCAATGCAATGCAATGCGCGCTTCGCCATAAAGGTACACGCTTTAGATTTCACGCGAATCTCGTTGTGTGGTACACGACATACCCCCCTGCGACTAATCTTGCGTCAAAACAAAACACCTGCAACAACCGCCAACCCAGTCATTCGTTTAAATCTTTAGTTGGAGGCTTGCTAGATGATACTGTTCAAGTTTTTCACGCTTCTATGCATGTTGGGCACGCTTGAAGCGGTGTCCCTTCCCTTTGGTCGGCGAGAAGATTCTGGGTCTTTTCTTCGAGAGTTCTCTGAAAAAATTGGTGCTTACCATTACAAGAGGGATTTTAAGGATGATTTCAAAAGGAGGTCGTATTTCAATGGAACAGAAAATTTTTTCTCTTCTCTTTTGGACAGAGAGTCTGCAACTGAGACATTGGCGTCGAACACCGGGTCATGGGACTCTATAACACGGGGGTCGAGCTTGGAGACATCAACACCACCTACACAGTCATGGAGTACTGAGTCACAAGCTACGTCTGTGGCTTCCAGCTCCTCTGTGGCATCTATGTCCCCTGTGACATCAGGAAGTGCCACTCCTGAGACATGGGCTGATTCAGTCTCATCAACGAGTCCGGCGCTGGATTCTGCAACTTTGAGTGTCTCAACTACACCGCTGGTAGAGGCCACACCGATCTCTGCATCTGTTTCAGATTCGGCAACCACAGACTACGCTCCAGAGTCGAGCACCAGATCTGCTCTTTTTGCTCAGATCACCAACTCTGCTGCTCAAGTTTCAGTGGCCAGTTCTGCTGATTCTCTCGCCTCTAACGGTTCGGAGGAGCAATCAACGGCACCTCCAGCTGAAGCAGTGGAGTATACGACATCCGCTGTTGAGACTCCTGCTACGGATGCATCCGACTTGAGCAGTTCAACCGAGACATTGTCTTCTTATGAAACCTCTTTAGCTTCTGAGACTGCTGCTACGGATGCATCCGCCTTCAGCAGCTCGACTGCTGAGACATCTTCCTCTTCTGTAACTTCCTCAGCTGCCACGACATCGTCCTCTTCTGAGACATCGTCCTTCTCTGAGACCTTCTCAACGTCCGAGACATCGTCCTCCCCTGAGACGTTCTCAACGGCCGAGACATCGTCCTCCCCTGAGACCTTCTCAACGTCCGAGACATCGTCCTCCTCTGAGACCTTCTCAACTTCCGAGACATCGTCCTCCCCTGAGACCTTCTCAACGTCCGAGACATCGTCCTACCCTGAGACCTTCTCAACGTCCGAGACAACGTCCTCCTTTGAGATTACTTCAACAACTGAGACACCCTCCACATTCGAGGTCCCTGTCAGTTCAGTAACGCCTGAACCTTTTTCCAATACTCTCGCGTTTTTGTCTGCCGAAACCTCGACGAGCTCCTCTCCGGTTGTCACCGCCGATGCCACATCCAGCTCTGAACCATCGGATTCTGCCACAACAGATCCAACGCTTGCCAGCTCGAGTGCGACTGTCGAAACCAGTTCCGAGTCTTTTGGTCCAATACAAACCTCTACATCAGATCCGGCTGTGTCACGAGTCTCTTCATCGTTAAATACTGAGTCTTGGAATGTAGCGGATCCCACTTCTGGTGCGTCAGAAACAGAAGCCACTGAGACTTTTGCGGAGCCGCAATCTACAACAACCGCTCCAAGTACTGATGCCTCTGGATATGCTTCCACCACTCCCTTGGCGGACTCTACTGCAACTGAGTCTAGTGTTACACCATCTGAGTCTAGTGTCATGACCCCATTGACGGAAGCCAGGGAAAGTTCTACAGAATCGCAACTCACGGCGACCCCTCAAAGTTCCCTGCCTTGGGTATCCAGTGTCATGACCCCATTGACTGACTCTGGTGTCGCCACCTCAACCGAGTCTGCCTCAACCGAGTCCAGAACTACTCCTATGCCATCGCAAGCTACATCCTCTCCAGGCGCTGTCTCGCCGGGATACAATTTCCGTTTCACAAGTGCTGTAGAAACGTTTGTCCCTTCTGCGACTGATGCTTCCGCTAGTTCATCTTCAGAGACACCATTTATGACCTCTGCTACATTGTCTCAAGCCACACAAGCCGTGACATCGCAAGCCATGCCTTCCGACACTCAAGGAACTCACTCATTCACTCAAATAGCGTCTGCTGTGGGTTTTGTCTCCACTCCGCAAGATTCGTCTGTCAACACGATTGTACCCCAGATGTCCACACCCCAGACGTCCACACCCCGGATGTCAACACCACAGACGTCCACACCACAGGAGACAATTTCTGAGACGTCGTTGACACCCTCGTGGGCATACTTTGAAGGCTCTTTCCAAACTGGATCAGCTACTGAAGCTACTTCTCTGGTGACATCGTCTACCCCTTTGAGCTCTCTTACGACGCAAAGTCCGAACCCTCTATCGGGTGGCGTAAGCATGATTACCTCTGCAAAACCTTCGACGGCTTCTCTTTCGTCTCCGGCTGTGGCATCCAGTTTTATGGGCTCGTCCGCAGAGGATTCTCAGCCTGTTTCGAGCACCGCATTAGAGACAGCAAGCGGTGTAACCAGTGGTACAAGTGGTGCCGCCAGTGTTTCTACGAGCGTATCATCCGCCAGGGTCTCTCCAAGTGAAACTCCTGTGTCCGCGTCACGTATTGTCTCTCATGCCTCAAGCGGGGTTAATTCTGAAAGTGTGACGAGATCAAGCGACAGCTTTCTAGCCACCTCAACAAGAGGAGCATCGTCAGCTGTTTCCACAGCACAGACTTCCACGACACCAAAAGCCTCGACAGTGAGTTCGAAAGGCAGTTCCGCAATGAAGGTTTCCACTAGATCTTCAGCCAGTGGTGTGTCTTCTGTGACATCGCCTTCTTCTGTGGCATATGTCTCTCCAGTAACATCACCTTCTTCTGTAAATGTCACCCCGTCTTCACAGTCAAGTCCTTCGGCCATTGCTTCCGGGACATATGTCGCAACTGCGACACCTGTGACCCCATTAGTGACATCTGCGTCATATGTGCCACCAGCTGCATCCAGCGTCCCCCCAGCGGAGTCATCCACGACCAATTGGCTACCACAGACCCTGGTAACCGCTGTTCCATCCAGCACAAGTTCTAACGGCACCTCCATTGCATCTGCTCCATCGTCCACGCCACTTCTTCCTCAGGCGATCGCGCCCTTGCAGACGGTTTATCCTCCGGAAACCCACCAGCTGATCACCGTTGGGTTCAAAGAACAGTGGAGCTATCCGTTTGTTGTGCAAAATGGACTTGCGCCAGCTCAGATCTTTGACTACCTTCCCAAGACGGTGTCATACCCGTTTGATGGAGCCAGTCTCAACATGTCCAACATCTTTGTCAGGCAGCTTGTTCCATTTACAAGCACTGACGTTGACTATGTTATAACTGTGGCGGAAATATATTTCCCGAAAAGGTACATCAACGATCTGCAAAACGCCGTCAGACAAACCTCGTCCTCGTTCTACACCAACCCAGACTCAACGTTGAGCTCTGTGGCCCAAATGGTGGATAGCAGGATTCCGCTGACGGGACTTTTGAGCGACTCGGACTCTCAATCCGGAATTCAATTCGCCACCGGTAATGGAAATGAGAGCGGGTCCAACAGCGGATCGGGATCTGACGGATCCGCCAACTCTAACAACAACTCTGGATCCATGGACGCCACTAGTAACGCATCGTCTTTAACCGTTAAATCAAGAGGTAAAGTGGCTGGTATCACCGTTGGATCCGTTGCTGGTGTAGCGCTTTATCTGATGGGACTGGCTCTTTTCTACAAAAGCAGAAAGAAGAAGGCCATGAAGGAAATGGGGTCTCCTTCAATTCCGCACTCGTACGCTGGATTCCCTTCAGCGGGCCCTATACATTTATCCTCGAGCGAGAGCTCTTTAAATGTGAACAACGCAAATCATCTACCTATCAGTCAGCCGGTGAATCAACAAAACTCTCTCGGCTGGGTTTAAATATACCCTTATGTATTCTTGTATACCCATTTATTTCATTCAAAGAAAACCAGATCAAGAAGTCGGTTAAGCACACAATGTCACCGTCAAGAGCTCACACTCTGAAAATGGCTTTTTGCTGCCTGTAGAATGATGTCCACTTAGGGTTTACGCCTTCCTTCGAAATTCAACACCTCTATATAAATACAAACCATCGACACATATACAGCTACAAGCTCTTTTTATCTCTCTTTTCTTTAAACTGCGGCAGAAAAGTAGAGGAACTTATGGGTACGGTTCCTATGCTCAGATAGTCCATATCGAGATTTCTGTCTGATCGGCTCATTGCAGCGAGCGAATCTGTGGAGGCAAAGCTTAAGAGCGGAGGTGGGTTGGCATTTGGAGACGATGGGTTTTGGAATGATGCATTACTGCTGGCAATTGAGAGTACACTATCTGTACGTTTGGGAGCAGGATAAGGGGCATAGTGATGATGGTAATGATGATGTCCATGTTGATTGGAGGTATGCATAGAGTTCCCCGTTGACTGCCTTTGAACTCTGTGTTGCAAAGGCACCTGGTGGTACACCTGTTTATTCAAAGAAGTTGAAGAAGAGTCTGATGGGGATGGGCCGGCAGAAGGAGGGAAATAATCCAAAAGTCCGCTTCCAAAATATGACGAGGGCAAGTCGGCAAATAAATTACTTGCCGAATCATCGCGCCACATGGGAGAGAATTTTTCAGAACTATCAGCATCCGCGCTATCCAAAGAATCGTTTCTTTTAAGTTTATCAGAAAACGGTTCCTCAATAAGGGTATTCAAGTTACCGCCCATTATATACTCATCAAAGGGAACGGTAATCTCTCCAGCCCTCGGTATGGTCTGAGTTGGCGGATGTTTATAAGCACCGAGAGTTTCCATCCCCACCGGTACATCAGAAACCGGTAACGATGAATCTTCTACAGAAATGGGCCTGCTTGGGGGTCGTGTCACGGGCCCGGGGTCGGAGTTGGGAACATGACCCGTTGTCACCACCTGCTGTGCCAAAATTCTGCCATGGGCGACCGGTGGAGAGTCACCACCACCACCACCATTTTCTGACTTTTCCTTCTTATTGGGCTTCTTTTTGCTTTTACATGTGCATTTACCCTCTACATAACAAGCACAATCTGAATTGTGCGTTTTCCCATCTCCACAAGTACACTTTATATGCTGACTTTTCATTCTTCGTTGGTCTTTGCAATGCTGGCACTGCGTGGATGGCCGACCTTTTGGCTTTATCATCATAAGCGGCTGATCCTGATGGGTACACGTTGTGACCCTGTGACCCCTAATGCATCTTTCGCATGCGTACTTGACTCCATTGATTAAAACCATTCTCCTCGACCTTTATCGTACTGGTATGGCATAAACGGAGTAGCTCGGTAAAGGTGCGTAATGTCACGAGACGGTTGCGTGTATATATATATCTTGTGCATATATATATATATGGTGGAAACGTTTTGGAGTGGGGTCCAATTCATCAAGATTTACACACGCTTCATTTTTTGTGACACAATTTTGCCCTTTTTGCCCTTTTGCCCTTTTTGCCCTTTTTGCCCATTTTGCCCATTTTGCCCTTTTTGCCCTTTTTGCCGGGCCGACTTTATGCCAAGGCCCTACATGTTTCAATGATCCTGGTTTGTAAAGGCCCTTTGTAATGTGCTGGCCGCTGTCTTTGTATTTGATTAAAACGATTAATTTTTTTCTGTAAGATGAGCATAGTTTTTAGTACCTCATGCACCAGATGCAATGTTGGTCATGCCTTTTCTGAATAAGAAATCATGTATAAGCATGCATGACTTGCGGGGAAGGTCATCATGCGGATAAGTCTTTCATGATATGTCAAATCACATGTGTTTCCCCACATCAATCGGTATACAAAAGAGGCCACAAACCTCAACTATGTAGCAGCTTTAGGTAGAATAGAAGCCTTACATTGTCAAACATAGCTGAAGAACGTTATTACTATCGATTACTGTGCATTCTAAGAGAGCAATCAAGACTGAGAATGAATCAACCTGCCCCAGTTGCTCAACCTGGTATTTATGACCCGACCGAGGCTCCCAGATCCCCGAACTACCAACACCTTTGAAGGTGCCTATGATGGACCCTTCCAAGCTCTGCAATTGGGGTTCCTAATCCCTCTTTCTTTCATCAGCGGATAGCACGGTTTGGCAAGTGATGTTCGATTGTAGTGTATGACTCTGTTCTTTGCTGAGGGTCCTTCGAACTCTTTTAGCCTTATAACCAACTCAATAAATCTTTGAGTATAATTTTTGAGTATAAGGCACACGGATGCGGTGCTTAAGAGAAGAGAAGGGCTCAAACAGAAGGAGCTAAGAACAAATTCTTCGGTGACAAATAATAACGGGTGTTTGAAGCAGGCCCGGACCCCTGAGCATTACGAAAAAAAAAGTGTTTTCAGTGCAGATGAATAGCCACCAATCAGATGGCTTGGAGGATCCATATCTGCGGCATCAGATAATACAAATCATGACTTTAGTAGACAATCAGGAAACTGATCGCTTGGTAAGTAACTTTTGCTAAGTGAGAAGGACAGCATCTTTACACTCAGTGAAGATACTTTTGAACATTTTGGAATGGACGACTTTCCAACAGACAAGTATGATAACATAAGCGTGAAGCTAGATGTATATGTCGATCTGCTCAGCACCTAGTACGACTGGTTAGAAAGCTTGTCTGGTTTTGCTTTCATTAAAGAGCCACTTTTTCTATTATGTCCATAAAGAATCAGCCAGATTCTGTTGTGACAGAAAAGAAACAAACAGGCAAAATCGGCAACCATGTGTGACATCTTTGCTTGAATTCATGAGTGAGCCTTATTGTGACATTTTCGCTCTTATGTGCCCTTGTGCCCTTTGGTTACTTTTCAACCTAACGCCTTGATCTCTCCAACCGGTCTCTGTTCATAATATAATCTCAGAGGAGCCCACTGTGATGAAGCGGTGTCTTGCAGAAATATTGGGTCTACTAGAAGTGTAGAAAGATTATTTAGACCGAATAACTCATGCATCTTGCAAGGGAGAAAGTCTGCTATAAACAGCTTTAGCAGGGGAGATCGTTCCTGGGCATCCTGCTGACTTCGGCTACGTTTTTGACGGATTAAAGGAAAGCTCACATGGCGTCTCCACTGAATGCGATGAGAACAAGCAAATAACTCGTTCTACAATGAACTACGGCTCTTGTCACTTCCCGAAGATACATACAAAATAGAGACTGAGGCTCTGCCACTCTACGAGATGGACTAACAGGCTTGAAGATATCAGATGTCACAGGGCTCGCTAAATGCAAGTCCGAAAGAAAAAAACAGGCGAGTCTTGTCTCGTTAGTACTAAAAGACAATTCCATTGAAAACTATCAGATTGTCGCTCTAAAAGCACTTGTGGTGAACGATAGAAGGTCCAGACTCGTCGTACTCTTGCTTTGAGATCCACATTTGCTGGAAGGTGGACAACGAGGCCAAAATGGACCCACCAATCCACACAGAGTACTTTCTCTCTGGTGGGGCAATGATCTTCACCTTCATCGAAGAAGGAGCCAGGGCGGTAATCTCCTTTTGCATTCTCTCAGCGATACCGGGGAACATGGTAGTACCTCCAGACATGACAATGTTACCGTAAAGTTCCTTACGCACATCCACATCGCACTTCATGATCGAGTTGAAAGTGGTTTGGTCGATACCGGCCGCTTCCAAGCCGAGGGCTGAAGGGTGGAATAGCGCTTCTGGAGCTCTAAATCTCTCGTTTCCGATGGTGATCACTTGACCGTCTGGCAATTCATAAGATTTTTCAATGGCTGAAGATTGCGAAGAAGTTTGCAATTCCTGATCAAAGTCCAATGCAACATAACACAATTTCTCCTTGATGTCACGAACAATTTCTCTCTCGGCCGAAGTGGAGAAAGTGTATCCGCGCTCAGACAAGATTTTCATGAGGTGGTCGGTCAAGTCTCTTCCAGCGAGATCGATACGCAAGATTCCGTGGGGCAACGAGAATCCGGCGTAAATCGGCACAACGTGGGTCACACCGTCACCAGAGTCCAAAACAATACCGGTGGTTCTTCCTGAAGAGTACAGGGACAAAACAGCCTGGATCGAGACGTAGAAAGCTGGAACGTTGAAAGTTTCAAACATGATTTGGGTCATTTTTTCTCTGTTTGACTTGGGGTTCATTGGAGCCTCAGTCAAAAGAACCGGGTGTTCCTCTGGAGCAACACGCAATTCATTGTAGAAAGTGTGGTGCCAGATCTTTTCCATATCGTCCCAGTTAGTAACGATACCGTGTTCAATGGGGTAACGCAGAGTGAGAATACCCCTCTTGGATTGCGCCTCGTCTCCGACGTAGGAGTCCTTTTGACCCATACCAACCATGATTCCCTGGTGTCTAGGTCTTCCTACGATGGAGGGGAAAACGGCGCGCGGCGCGTCGTCACCGGCAAAACCGGCTTTGCACATTCCTGATCCATTGTCAATTACTAGGGCGGCGACTTCTTCTGCTTTGGGTTAGATGAAAGGCGCAGCGGGTTACGAACCTGATTCCATTGTGGTTGTTGTTGTAAAGGGAGAAAGCGGCAAAGCTAGGGTTACCCGGATAGTGACGTGGCGGGAGCAGCAGGTATATATATATATATCTGTTCTATATGGAGGCGGCGTAGCAAAAAGATTGTTTTTCTCTTTATACGACTGAAATGATAGAGTTCTGTCAGTAGATGGCAAGGAACTTTTTTTTGGGGGAAAGAAAGAATGTATAAAAGCTGTAGGGGTTTATGGCTGCTTACTAAGGAAGGAGAAGGGCAGAAGGACATAAACAGTATATATATAGGTTCAAATAACAGAAGAGGTGTTTTTGGTTGTAAGCAATATAATTCCTGAGTACTAGCTGAGGTCCAAGGTCCAATTGGCAGTGGAAGTGCGTCTGACCAACGAATCCTGGGACTGTTTTAAGGACAAATAAAGTGGGTGAAAAGTATATTCAATAATATATATACTTGGTATTCCATCAACCATAACTGATGTCCTAACAGTGTCTCCCTTTTATATTCACCAGCCTACTCTCTGCAACCTCAAACCAATGCTCCAATCAAAGTTTAATTCAACGCCACGCGATTACCAACCATTATGTCAGTCAATGCAGCTCTCGCGCAGTCTTTGCTGCCTTTATTAAACATTCTCATTTTAAAACACCCCCAGGAGGTTCGGGTCATCAATGGAAAACCTTGAGCCACGCCGACCCTTCGAAGAGGCTTAATAGTACTTTCTCGCGTTCTGGGGCGGTTTACCTTCATCAACCCCATCGTACTTCTTTCGTTGTGATCTAATGATCAACAGAAAAACGTGGCAGCTTATTTCTATGGACTTGTGCGCTAGATGATGATACGCTCAGATCGTCATTAGTTGAATGGACAAACACTAAGTATGCTGATAAGACATTATATGCACGTCGCAACATTTTTCCAGTAAACATAGTGGTCTGTGGGACGGGATATAAAGGTTCTTAGGAAGACTCCTGTTAGCAAGCGTCCGATAGTGAGAAAAGTCTTCAAAAGCATATTTAGTACCATTACTAGACCTCTATTGAATCAGAATTTTATGCTAGCTATATTATAATTAAAACCTGTAATTAAAGGTAATAATAACCTACAAATGAACTGAATATTGCTCCTAATGGCAATACGTGATAGAAATGAGCTGTAATATAATATGTATGATGGAAAGCTACATCTAAAGAAGCATTACTTGATATAACTCCACTTATACCTCTCATAGTGAATACGAATCAGAACGCAAAAACTATATAACATTGGAGTACCATAACGTATTGATCCTCGGTAAATAGTAGGAACATAGTAGTCAAGAGAATATCCTGTAAGAACTGCTATAACCATTTTCGCTGATGTAAAGTGGGCCCTTACAATTAAAGACATAATTACTTTAATAAATCATATATTTAATCCACCCTTCAGGTATGGTATCCTAACAGTTAAGGGAACTACCAATATGCTGTAACATAATTATAATTTGAGGTTGCTAAGGCTGTAACTTGAAAAAATTATCCCCTGACTCATTGCAGGAAAAGATTAATTGATATGAATATCTGTTCAAACTGTTACTATAAATTCGTTTCCTTACTTTGAACGGTTGAGAAGATATCCGCGTGTTAAACATCATAGACCATAGAACCATCTGATCAGGTTGGTTCGTTGACATATTTTAGGAGTGGCCTTCTTCCCGTGCAGCGGTCTTGTCTGCATCTTATAAAGTGTGCGGGTTTCCCAAGGCCCCCCAAGTCCTGAAAGTGGTCTTCTCGTATGTTTATCAATTGAGCTTGACATTATGCTATACCGGCTTGTATTATCGCAAGACTTGTTCTCAAGGCAGCACCCTTGTCTCGAGGGAGACAAACGAATGACGATTTAGAGTTTAACTCGAGATCAAGTCACTGAATGATCTGATCTGATCCCATCAAGATATTTTTTCTCTACTCACAAAAACCAAGCATAGCTACGCACCATCAATCGAAAATAAACGATGATGTGAGTCGGAAGAGGAACATAAAAGTCGTCATAGAATTCAATCCCTGTCATTTGGCGTGCCGAAAACCTGAAAGTTCTCACTGAGGTTCACTGAGGTTCCCTGAGGTGGGCTTCAGATCTTGAAACCAATCTTGTTATTTAAATACTCTCCTATTACAACTGATATGCCAGTAACAAAAGACTTTGAAGGATCCTGCATATGGGAACTACCAACCACCTCATCTCCATTGCATTGTCTCATTTGATCGATTCAAAGTCTACTTAACATTTTATGTAAGTAGAAAGTCTCTTCGAAAAGGTCAACCTCTTTGTTTCCCCCTCTTTTCAAGCTTTGCCTGCCGCTTACTCATCTGCGGAACTTCCTCCTCAGCAGGAGCACTGGGCTGCTGCTTAAACGAGCCCAAAATACCCTTCACCTTATAAGCAGCAAAAGCCGGGATCACCATGTAAAGCCACCACACTTTGTTACTGCCAAAAATGATCATAAGAATATCCTCTAGCAAAGTTACATAAACTACGTCAAACATATACTCGGTTAGCCCACTCTGCTCGAGATCCTGTCCGGCCGAGATGAGTTTTCCGTCGCTAAATTTGGGCCGTCCAACAGACTCCAGTATGTAATGACAAACCCAACCCGGAATCGAAAAGACCAAAAATGCCTTGATGCTAGAGGGTCTTTTAAGGATGAAAATCGCAGTCAGACTTAACGCATTGACAACCCCTGCCATTATCGCGACTTGTCGCAGTACATTGACGTTGTTCACCGCCTGCTTTTTCTGTGAAGCACCCGCCATGAATATATATGGTTTGGCAATATATATTTATGTCTGTTTTGCGCAGTGTAGAGGGTTCAATGGTGTCTGGTTTGGGAGGTTTAGCCTGATAAACTGCAACTGGGTATTTCTCTTTCCGTAAAGGAGAGGCACTTTGCAGAAGAAACGGTAACTTGTAAAAAATATGCAACATGGGCGGCATTAGAAGCCATATTGTCCTTTGATTCAGTGAAGCAGAAGATTCTGATTTCTCCGCATCTGATCTAGGAGAATAGAAACTTCTAAGTGAGATCAACGGCTGTATTGCCGCTTTCAGAATCTTTAACTGAAAAGGCACAAGGGTCGCAAAAAGATACACCCGCTCTAAAATTCGAATATATATGTCTGATTGTATATCCAGCCCAGATAATGATGCTTTAAAACTGTCGATTTATTTCACCAGAGAAAAGGGTTGCATATGAACTGTGCAGACACTTGCATTTAGAGCCTTGAGCTCAGTCGAGGCGGATCTAAACTGAAAAAGGATTAAAATGGCATCGTCACTAAGAGATAAGTCACTTGGATATGACTTGCAATAACCCGATACTCATGACAACACTTTGCTACTAACCTGCTCCTTATGAGGTTGACATACTTGAACTGTAAGGCAACCCTGATCCTGCCTATTTTAACTCCATTAGTCACTGCAGAGCTCACCCCATCAGAGAACTCACAGGGTTTTTGTCGCTGGAATATCGATTAGAAACTTTGATGGATTAGTTGTGCAAGTACGCTCTGAACAACAGAGCTTCGGAAAACAAGTACGCCGGCAATCTGACAGTGTAAGAAACTCCTAGAAGCCTGTGAAGGAAGCGCAGCAGAAGATTCAAGGGGTCAGTGGCCCACCTGCTCCGCTTGATGAAGCCTTTCTGATAAAGTCACGAGAACCAATAGCACGATAACCTTTAAAAAAATGGATTCATAGGAACAACAGCGACCAAATCACCTGCCCACGACATCAGATCTTTTTCGCTTCGCTCAAAAGATATCATTTCCCTACACCGGCCAATAAACTCAATAGTATTAACACATACACCAAAATAATCTAACAACACCCGGAACTTTGAGACCCGATAGAATTCCCACGCAGATTAACACCAGGTTTATTATTAGCAGCAGGAGATGGAGCCGAAGCCATTTGAGCCTTGATCTGTCTCGCCATTGTGAAAAAGGCTTGTTCTACGTTTGTTGAGTTTAAAGCCGAAGTCTCCAAAAAGGGGATATCTAAAGCATCTGCAAATTCTTTAGCAGCTGCGTAATCCACAACTTTTTTATCTTCCAAATCGCTTTTATTCCCCACCAAAAGCTTCATCACGCCTCCTGTAGCATAACGATCAATCTCCTGAAGCCACTGTTTTACATTGTTAAAAGATTCTTGCTCGGTCACGTCATAAACAATAACAATCCCGTGAGCGCCTCTGTAATAAGAGGACGTGATGGTTCTAAAACGCTCTTGCCCCGCGGTATCCCAGATCTGCAGCTTTATAGTTTTCCCATCAAGCTCGATGGTTCTAATCTTGAAATCAACGCCGATAGTCGAAATGTAATCCGGCGTATATGTGTCGTCGGAGAACCTCAGCAACAGACACGATTTCCCAACCCCGGAGTCTCCAATAAGAAGTAGCTTGAATAGATAGTCGTATTCGTTGTTCATATCTGATTGTTGTAGCTGCTTGCGTGTAGGACTCAAACGCCCTGTGGTGTAAGGATATTGGAATTGGATTGAGTTGGAACGAGTTGCGAGGATCCCTGAAGGGGTATATTGGATCTGATGCTTTTCTTTTCTCAACTTTTTATATAGTATCGGGGGTGCTTTAAAGCCATATTGGGGATGGCATGTTCCTCAGAGGCGTTTGACTTTATTAGCATGAAACGTATCAGTGTGGAGGTTATTTTCAGAGCAAGAAAGATAGCTCTTATTCTTTTGACTTGTCGACACATCTTACCAATGACGTACTCTTATTTTGATATCATATAACTCTCCACCGTCTTGACCGTTTGAGATCCCCTGTCGAAAACGTATGGGTGTCAGGCAAGATCGGCTTTACCGCAGCTGACTGTGAAATATGTTGGTTGTGTGAAAAAAAGTCTATGCTACAGCTGAGATCAGGTTCTCAATAGTCTCCTTGTAGAGGCTTGATTCAGGTACCGGGAAGAACCGTCGAATTGTCTTCAGAACTTTGATTTCCTCCTTAACTGGGTCCAAGTCGGACGAGGCTAGCCTTCGAGCTCAGACTTCTGACAACTTTCTGGCACTGAAGCCGGAGAAACGATCGGTTGACTAGAAATACAATCGAAATCAACCTCAGACGATACCTTGAGACCAGTAGCATCGATCACACACTCGCCGAGTGGAAGCAAGTTGCTTCTAACATTACGGAGGCAATTCTATATCATCTGACAATTTCTGTGTTCACGATAGCACCACTCGGTATAAATCACTATGAACTCCTCCATACCTTTGACTAACATGAAAAAATCCATCACGAAAAACGTGTATCAATGACAAGACTATCCGTCTGCGCTCTTTGTGCTGTCGGTATGAAACGCATCGACTAGCCAAGCGGTCGACGACAGACTTGTGGTTACAACGGATTCACTGGGTAACTCCTTTAGTTAAATGGGATGAATAGGAAAGCTGCAGTCTGTGGTTCGAGCAGCCCACAAATTCGGAATTTAGGCCAGATTGAACCGAAACGCTAGCAACGTGGTCGAAATCGAGTCTGTGAGTTTCAGGAAAGAACCGTGTCTCACCCGCAGGCGGCCACCACCTGAATGCATGGTGTCTAGAAACTATTGCAGTGGGATGCAAAATTTCCTTTTCTAACGGCTGAATAGATTATTCAGGATAGTCTGCCGTACATGACATGCGTCAGACTAAACAAGCCTTGAGCTTTGCATACATCAAGGGAGAGTGCACAACTGAAGCATCGGATGGCTCAAACGGCATGTAGTGACAAAAGTCATGCCCTGATATAGAACTCATTCAAATGGCCCTGTTCATCCACATAGAGCCCTCCTGAGGAAAATAGGCGCATCAGCGCAGAGTTGATTTTTGAGCAGTTGTGACCAACTTTTCTCACCACAATGTCATGTGGTGGGTAAGTGAAGTTGACGTACATCTTTCATCAAGCTGCGTCTCACTCAAATCTATTTCCATTCTGATCAACAGCTGCAGTCAACGTCACGGCGCAGAGGATTTAGCCAACACATTAGAACTGAATCCATCAAATGCTACACTATTTGCTTAGATCAAAGACTGTGATTGTCGTAATGATCTAAAGTCCCTCGCAGAATTTGCAAAACTTCGATAGCTCAAAAGCTTGCCCTTTTTCCGCACTCTGAAAGTAGACAGACAATCTGTTAGAGGGGTATTCTCCGCCGAAATTCGCTTATAGGGGCAAGCTCATCAGGTCACACGTCTATTATGATATCGTAGAACCTTTTGTGCGCATCGATGGAGGAAGCATTGTAATGAGAAGCTCATTTTCAGTATAGCTGGCCCCATTGTATCACCATCCATTCCACATAAACAAAACCGGTCCTACAATGAACAAGGAGTAGTTTATACGGTGGTAAATCGTACTTCTGTCAGATTTTCAGCGCAACCAAAAAACAAACAAGTTCAATACCACGGACGAGCATTGAATAGTCAGCAATAGCAAAGTGTCTGCTCATCCAATCTGACTCTTCTACAAAGAGTCGCTGATGTTGAGGCGATATCACCCGCACAGACTTTGACAAGTATACCCATCTGTGCTAGATGTATCGAATGGATCCGCTCACTTTTGAAGTCTGGACCATTATGCCTGCACCCAGTCACTAGCAGTATGATGTCGTTAGCAGTTTGCGAATGCTAAATACGTATCTATCAACTTGCATCGCATTCCAAAGAGTGCTCTCAACGCGAACGAGTCTTGGCTCAAGCATGCTCTGCGTTCCCCTTCAAACACATCTGGAGGAAGCTTACAATGTATACATGGTTGAAACTTAGACACTGCCAACCTTGGTGCACCTTTAAACTATGAATCCAGAAAAACAACCACTGACCCCACTGAAGAGAGGAAAATGCTGATTGCAATGCCGCACCTGAACAGGATAGCTTGCCTCTTTGACAACTCATCTGAGAACAGACGAGCGTAAAATATCAGCGGCAGAGTTATGCAAACTGTGAAGCATATAGCGGAACCCAGAAAAGCCATTATTCGGCCAAAACTCGTTACACTCATGGAGATCAGCAACAACAGAAATGACAGAAAAGCTCTTGAAACGATACTTTTGCAAGAGTTCAGCCAGGGAGCCTCGAAAGAGCCCAGATGAACGTCCAAAAACGAAAGTATAGGTTTAGAAACAAGCGGCAGTTTAGCCACTGGAAGAAGCCCCATCAGGAGGAATATAGAACGAGGGATCCACACCGGATAGCCAGACGTCTCCAAGAGGTTTTTCGTGTACTCGTCCTGAATGCCATCTCCAAACATGAGGAGCCCGACAATTCCAATAAAAATGTCTGTGAAAAACGCAAAGGAGAAAGTGATTTTAACGCTTCTGCTATACTTTGATGGGGTTTTCATATCTCTGAAGAGCTCAGGAAACACCGCATGGCCTCCCCAGGGGGCCATGAATATGCCGAGACCCAAGAAAAAGTTTTGCCACGAGCTCGGGAACGGCTGAAGCGAAAAAGACTGATGGAGCGACCCGGGACTCTCCGGTTTTACGACACCGCAAATAAATGCTATAAGCACAATACCGGTGGTGCATGATATGCCCACCAGACTAAAAAAAGAGAGAACTTTGAGGGGCAAGAAATTCACAAGAAACAAAACTGACAAAATGGTCACTTTGAACTGAATAGCGGGCACTTCAGGCAATAATGCATGGAAGGAATCAGAGAAAACAAGCACCAGCGAGACAGCTGCTGCTAAGAGGTCGATAACAAAACATATAAATATGAAAGCATTCACTTTCCCGCCAATGACATAATTACCGATATCGTTGTATGTCATCAAATGAGGAACTTTGGCAAGACACCTACTCATTAAAATGGCTGTGTAGCACGTGGATGTAGCACATAGAGTTACGCATATCAGCCCCGACAGCCATCCTGAGAATTTGAACCCTAAGGGAACGGATAACAACCCGATTCCGATAAGAACGTTAATAGAATTAAAGACTGTTTGTGCTGATGTGGATTTTTTCGCGTGGTCCAAAAGAGGCTGTTCCTCCACCATAGGAGGTTCTCCCATAGAATAGTTTGGCTTTAGTAACGGCGATTCCTCATTAGGGGGAGCCATCAGTGATGGCTCCGCGGTGTGCATGGATGTACCCGGGGATATGTCTTCATTTTCATCGAGATGGAGGAACAGCGTGGATCGCTGTAAAGAGGATGCAAAGTTGTGTACTGAGTTCTCTCCGCCGTAATCGAGAAAGGATCTTCTTCGTGGCATGCAGTTCGTGGTGTACTGATGCCCCTTGGAACAGGTGCCGTGAGGAGATCAAAGTAGTCACGGAAGTATTCAGAAAGCACCCGTCAATCTCTGCTCTTTCGACAGACTACATCATCCGGTAGATTTACCACTCTCCTTGCTAGCTGCTTTATTATAAAGCAGTGCAGCTTATAAATTAGCCCCTTAACTCTTATAAAACCCGTGCTTGCGGTTCCATACCTTGAGGGGAATGTAAAGAGAAGAAAATTATTGCGGCAAGAAGTACTCAGGTCAAAGTAGAGCTATCCACACATAAGTAAAGACGACTAAGGCAGGTCAAAAGTGGTCCTCAAGATCGTGGGGTATTTCTCTTTAATGCATTTTTTCAATCAAATGATTACACCTAAAATTTTTAATTTCAACAGCCCAGCGAGTAATAGCATCGACATTATGGTCGGGGAGATTATACAGCTTGTGGCGTTCGTATTTTTGGTTCATGAACCGCACCTGGGCATTATATGCAGTGCCTACTTCGGCAGGTGCGGACAAAGTATGCAAATGACATATGCTACCATAGCTGCTTTAGAGCGTAAGGCATATTGAATGCGGTCCTCCGTTGAAGTCTTTAATAAAATGAGACCACAGTCATAACAGGTGTCTTTAGATCCAATAGTAAAAGAGGAGATGAATGTGCTGCATCTATATGGATTGGTATAGTAGGAGCCTAGACCATTGACTGGTACTGAAGTTGAATGCCATTGTCACCTGGAGAACTCTTTTTCAAAGAATATTCCTGCGTGATCGTCGTCACTGGTCGTTAACGATGGTGGAAAGTGATGGCAACAGTGTAGGAATATCTATGTATGATATAGCTGCTCGGCCGGTGTTGCCCCTATTTTTCCCGCTTACATTACATCAGTGTTTCCTGAATCTTCTTTCACCGTCACAAGTCCTGCAACTTGAGAAATTGGGCATTAAAAGCATGCTCTAATTTTATATCGACAAAACCTTCTTGTAGGACTTTGGTCTTATGTGGCAGCAATAATATCAGAGGGAACTGCAGCACTGATGTACTAAGGACATTTAGTGCTCCACGTTCGGAAGAATACATCGGTGCTTAATCTAATAGCAACAGGGGCTAACTATGAGTTTTGTCTATGCATCCCCACCGTAGGTCGTAGAGAGCTGCTGATACTTGTAGTAATCGTTACTGTAAGGAATTTAATACCATGGGTAGCAGTCTATAAGTAAAGGCCGTTTTCAAATTTATTTTGGCAAATGAGGTTAGACATTATTTACGTCTTTCGGAGCGAGTTTAGTACAGAAAAGTTTACCGCTGGTAATCAGTTTCTTCCGGTCACTGAAGCTGTATCCAAGTCTTTCCAAAAATCTTTAAAAGGTGCGATTTTTGAATCAATTTCTTTTCGCTCTTTCTCGGAGATAACGGCGCATCTCGGACTTAAGGAGCCGGTTCACGCACAGCCTAGCTATACAAAGTTTTATGTCTTTTGAACCGTGTTTTAGAGGCAAACTTTCACAAAATCAGAGTTATTACTACTACTTGTTCGACAGAGCTCTACAAAACTAGTGACATTTCATATGATTGAAACCTCCAAAACTGCCGTATTAGTCGAGTAAGCGCATTCAAGCAATATGTTGAGTGGGCACAAATTGTCCGTACTAAAAATCCAGGCATTCAATTTTGCCTTCAAAAGGCGCTCAATCGATTTGAGGAGACGCCCCAGAATTGAATATATCATGACCCAATTTCTCAGGCTCTTCCAGTTGAGGTCTGGAGATACACAAATCTGAAGCACTACACTTGTTTTTTATTACCCATGAACGTGGTGATTAAGTACAAAAGTATTGCAATTGGG
The DNA here is from genome assembly GCA_030567395.1 of Citeromyces hawaiiensis. Classification (NCBI taxonomy): domain Eukaryota; kingdom Fungi; phylum Ascomycota; class Pichiomycetes; order Pichiales; family Pichiaceae; genus Citeromyces; species Citeromyces hawaiiensis. The sequence continues at coordinate 35,661 of JAJLSF010000342.1, forward strand.
GAGCTTCGACCTGAACAATTCTTGCACCTCCCCCATCTATCCGTCCCGTGACTTCTTTTCAAATCGAGTCAATCATATAAACCATGAAAATCGAGTCATCAGAATATCCAGTTGTAGATCAATTGTGCGTAACTAAAAAAATCACCATTCATTCGACAAACCTATACTTTGTCAGGGCCTGAATACCCGAAGAGATCCGGCTCTGTTGAAGGTTCTGTTGAGACTCCATACCTATCAAGAAGACCAGCGGGAACTTTTCTTGCCCAAAATGCCTCCATATCTTCCGTGCGGATGTTTTTCGCGGCCTGTACTACCTTATTCCAACCCGAATCTTTAGAGTCAGGTTGTATAAAGGTAGTATCCAGTACAGTATTGAGTTTCTCCTCTATGCCTTTGGCAGAGAAGAAATCCTTCACGTTGTAGTGCTCTTCAACCACCGCATTTGCGTCCCGAGCAATGCGGCCCCAAATCTCTTGCCTTCTCGAGTCTGAATCGAAAGTATAAGGTCTAGCAGATATAAAGTCAAGGACCATTTTTTCCGATATCTTGCCTGTTATCTGAACGTTCATGATGAGGTAGTAAAGTGGAAGAGCTATCAGACCTACCATAAGAGAGACAAAGAATATCGCACCCATAGCATCACCATTCTTTCTGACGAGAAATTCAAGAATTATTGTAACAGCCAAATACAATAAGCTGCATTTCAAAGGGAAAAGCTGTAATTGTCCCATTGTATGCAAGACGTCCAACCGAGAAAGCTTGTAGGTGCATGGATGTGCATGGATGTGCGTCTAAATAATTGATACAATATTTTGAACTGTGATCTTCGATGAGTTGAAGATGTGCGGTAATTGAGAGAGTGATAAGTTTTGAGGAATTCTTTCGTGGTATTGAACAAAAAAAAAATTACTTAGCCTTCATATGGAAATGTATACTCAAAGGGTGTAGTATGCATTATGCTGTGCTGAATTATAGGGTGACCTTTATTATTAGTGCAGTTAAGTGAAGATTAAAGCTTTTGACAGAGATAAAAAGACTCGATTCGACTTAAGCCAGCGGAAGCATCTGCGTATATATAGAACCCCACGATCACATTCTGTGTTTCACCGCAAAAGTGCATCTGATTTCTGGGAAAAACAGACATTTTGCGGGTTACTTGGTTCAAGCGAGGTAGTTAAAACATCTTTAAAGCACCATTATGCTCATGATTGTAAAAACGAGACAATAAGCCCATTGCGGATAAGCAAATACGAGACAATACGCCCATTGCGGATAAGCAGATATGCGCTTTGAATGCTGACATTGTCACCATGTTATCTTTCAAGTCAACTAAAGTCCACCATCCATTGGCTGGAGGGTCACCCCTTTGACCTTATATCATCAAGACTGACTGAATCCACTCAATGGTGTTCTATATCCCCTGAATTGTTCGGCCAAGCCCTTAAACCTTGAGCACGAGATCAGGCAACCTGGAAAATTTATTGGAATAGCTGAAAATCCGTCTTTCTAAACCGCTAGATTAGTTGTATAGAGGGCACATATGCATCATTATGCATGATTCATGCACCGTTATGCATTCAACAAACCCCTGCCTCTATGAGATTCCAAAGCCATGACGTGACATATCTCAATAAAAATCTCAAAATGCCTCGATGAGAGCCATCCCTGCCCTTCTGGAAACTACTCAGGGATTTTAACCCACAAGATGGACACCTTATTGGGGTCGTGCACACTCTAGGGGGCTCAATTTAGGGGGCTCGCTACTATTTAAGCAGCTTGAATCCCCTGCACCCCCATCATGTTCTCCAGCAACATTCTTGTAAACTCTAATCAAGGAGTAGCCACCGTTTGGTGAGTAATATTTTCCGACGCGTCTAACAATAGGCTCATGGCTACACTGGGGTCTAGATCCTCCCATTCCAAAGTTCAGAAGAAAGACATTGTGAGCGTGTCTATTCCTGAAACATGTACCGCTATTAGTCAACCACCGCAGCCACTGGCGTTGAGGGCAAGCTCCAGTTTGTTGTACGGGGTGGCTTTGGTTTACAAGCACAAGATGAACTACTTTTACAGTGAGTATTCTATAGATTTCGTTTTAACACTAAGACGACGCGTCTTGTGCTAGGACCACATTGGCAAAACAAGAAAGTTTGGGCAATAGGGAAAAAATTCATTTTGAAACGCCTAATATTATCGATGTTGACGCAAGGCCGAGAAACTTGTTTCTTGCAGATGATCCACAGTTTTCTCTTGACGGAATGTGGGATACCGGAACCAAAGACACCGAGAGGCGCAACCAGATCAAGATGACAGATCTGGAAAATCACACGGTTTCTTTGATCAGCGACAGTAGTTCTGTAGAAGTTGCTCGTTTGAGAGAAACCCCAGTAAGTCGCAACTCTTTGCCTCCTTTAATTGAGCAAGACGAACTACTTTTCGCTGGGGATTTCCAGCTAAACCTGGATGAGGAGATCCCTATGGATTTCCAACTAGATCTGGATACGGATCCATTAAATCAAATAGATCCCTTGAGTCAAATGGCTCCCTTGACCCAATTGGCGAACGCTGAAAATGAGCAGTGGCTAGATGTAGAATCAGCTCAGCATGACCATGCCTCCCCCCGGGCTAAGAGAAAGAGGGTGGTTGCAAACGAGGATGAGATTATGCTTACGAGCGCTCACCTGAGAGAGTTTAGAGATAACTATGTAGAGAATATGAAGGCAGTCAAGAAAAGGAAGCACAAAGAGACCCTCAAAGAGTTTCTGGCCTCTCAGACTGGGTTCCCCTATGTGGAGTACGCTACACGGTATCTTTTAGGAACTGCATTTCCGTACTCCAACAAGGCCACAGTGTCTAGTCTGAGAAGAGCATCAAGCGGCTCGATAGAAGTGGGGCGTAATGCCCAACGGAGATCTTCGATAAGATCCAACGATGAGCTTTTGGGCGACTTTTTCGACCCTCCAATAGCTGAAGTTGAAGAAGTCGAAGCCACTATGCCGTGGAATGAGCAACTTCACAAACCGCAAATTGAGGAAACCATTTTTGAAGGCTCAATTGATATGGCGTCTTTTTGTAATCTGGAACAGCTAGATGCTGAGACCAGAAATTTTTACTCTTACATGCAAAACAAAGATCAAGGTGATCTTACGTTTGAGAAACTCCTCCCCTTTTCACAAAAGAAAAGCGTTGCGGCAACCGCTTTCCAGTGTGTTTTGCAGCTGGCAACAAGAGATATGGTGGATATCGAAGGGGGAGATAATTTCAAAGTTCTCACTCCTCGTGAAATACATCTTACGGTGAAGTATGGCTAGAGTTGTGAATGACTGGTTTGTGATTGTTACTTTAATTGGAGCTAAGCGAGGAAGCCTTGTCATTGAGGTCTTTTGTTGTGTCGGAGTGAGATGAGCTGGTTTGTATCTCCCTTCAGGAAAGCTTCTCTTTATTTCGATTGTTGCGACGAAGCGTAGGCTTAGCAGTTGACATAACGAAGAGAAATGGTGTGCGGAAGAAACGCAAACGTAATATGTTCTGAAAACGCATAATTCAAAGCATCATTTCAAGTGCGCACCCGGTCACCTCCCCTCGATTTTGCCTAGTGAATCTGCTTTGGTATGTTAATCACTTGCGAAGAACGCAATCTCATTTGACGAGCGTCATGTTGACTATTATCGTCAATTCCCCGTCTATTTTGCCTCAAACTGTAGGAATCAGTCCGCTGCATGGCCCAGTTTGATCTTTGAAGATTCATAGTGAGGTGGCCCCAGTAAACTAGAAACAGATGATCCCGTTGGCAAGAGCAGCAGGAGCCAAGAGACAAATTGAAGATTACACTGCTTGGTACTGCTGTGTAATCTGGATTATCTAATTCATCATACCCCCTTCATACTTTTGGACGCAGCCAGACCATAGTCTAGCATGTTATGAGACGACTCACTTTCAGTAATGCAGGGTATACACACTTACGGAGCAACGTGCATAAACGATATGCACCTTCATGCATGATGACTGGATGGCTTAACAATAAAGGACATGGGGGACGAAGAAATAAAAAAATACAGCCCTAAAGCTTCGTCAGTGGATAAGCATGTACGGTGTGCTCACCAGAGACATGCATTTATCGAAACAAGATCGGCGGTTTCGAAGATAAAAACTTGCATGTCTAAAGGATCATATGCGGGTAGCGCGAGAGGCATGAGTGATTTCCTGATTGGGTTATCTATTATGGAGATTTATGATGGTTTCTGAATTATAGTTTGCTTCTGCGGATTTGTGTCCGTGTGAATCCGGGGATGTCTGGAGAGTTCAGTCTTTTTCTCAGGAGCTGTACACGTGTCATGATCGAAGACATTGCGGTAACTCCTACTGAAGTGCCCTGTGATAGCCCTTCAACTATGTGACTCTTCCGAGTCTCAAACAACAAGCGAAGTGAGTTGTGAGTTTCTTGTTGTGAGTTTCATGAAAGTTTCTGTACGGGTTCGAAATGCTCAATGGCTGATGAGTAGATGATTCAATGTCAAGGCACCACTGTATCAATTAGCTGATGAAAGTTAAGGCTGTTCGATTTATGCCTTGTCGGAAACACTCTCTACTGCCAAACACTTATTCTTTGACTGACGACACTAAATGAAGAGAAGGAAAAAAATCCCTTTCATCTTCCTTAGGCAAGCGGGCAACGGCTGTATGCTCTTTTCCATGGTATCACTACTTAGGGACTCACGATACATTGAAAACTATTGCATTGCTGGAATTGTTTCAATAACCACCAAAGAGAAATGCCACTGGACAGATTTTGTCACGAGTAAAGCTTTCGATTTCTTTTGAGAACTGCAGCCCGTTATGAGACCAATACAACCCAGTATTGGGGCGGGGTACTGACCTGACAGCCAATAGAGTTAAATCAGATGTTATGGCACATTCGGTCTCACTCAAAGTGATGTGGGATATACAGGCTCAGACGCGCATGAACGATATGCACGTTCATGCACTGATGACAGAATGGCTTCATCTGAAACGTTCGTTCTAACAATAGGGGAATGCGTCTACGGCTGGGTTGAAAACCTGCAAAGATCAAAACAATCCCTTTGGAGCTTTCGTACATGTTGACAGTATTAAAACAAGGTGGTTGAAATTATTAATACAAAATACAAAATCAGGCTGAAACGGACTGCACAGTGTGGGCATCAGCGGTTTCTTGGGCGATCGGCTCCTCGGTGATTGTTTCCTCAGCAACTGGCTCCTCTTCCCACTCTCCGTCATACGTCTCGTCGCCATGACGCATAGAAAGGGACGGTTTGACGGCGGCAATGTCGAGGGTCCATGAACCCAAGGCATTTTCGCAGTCAATGATGATTTGCTTAGAAGCTTCGTACCCGTCGTATACGGGTCTAGCTTCACCTGGGGTCACAGGAGAGTCGTCCAGTAACTCCAAAAGGGCCTTACCGTACCCGGCAATGAGTGCAAACTTTTCACTGAGCTCGCGCATGGCATCAAACTGGTAGTTAAACGATGCCTTGAGTTTTTCTCTGGTGATGTTGGACAACTGAGCCTCGGCTACAAGTGACTCGGCCTCGGCACGCACAAGTTCCTGCTCCAAGATGGGGATCTTGGGAGACTGAGGGTCTTTATACTTCAAGTGAGCAATTTCGTTAGTAATTTTTTGCTTTCTTTCACGTGATGGCTGAACGGATCCCTCAATATTTCTGATAGATTTGAGGGTAATTCTGTACTGATCGTATTTATCGATAAATTGGTCTTCAAGCTCACCAATTTCGTGAATCAGTACGCCGAGCTTATCGGTAACGTCTGAAACGTCTTCATCGTTTTCCTCGCCCCAAAGCGACAATTGCTTTGCCACGGTTCTTCTTTCTCTGGCTACGAGCTCAATGGATCTTTCCAAATTCTTCTCAATCTTGATAAGCTGGGATAACTTTCTCGAGAGTTCTGGCCCAAACGACCCTGCGGTATTCTTTCTCAAAGTGGAGGCAACTGAGGCCTTTCCGAAAAAGGACCCCTTGGTACTAGACGTGGGCGGAGCCGGGTTCTGCATTTGAGCAGCCGTAGGAGCCCGAGAGTTTCTCATAGAATAAGTTCTGTGCATGATGATGAAATTTTGATTGAGAAGGCAACAATATATATATTTTCTCTATTGCTATTGTGTGAAATTAGCATGCAGGGAGATGCATGCACCTGTCTCAATGCGGCAAGTCGAGTTTACCCAATTCAGACTCGTTGTTTTTTCGCCCGTACACCATCCAGATTCACTTTGCTCATAATCCGTCTGTAGTCCTCCTCCAGTCTCTCGTACGCCGTGTGCAACTTGTCCTTTCTTGTAGCATTATCCAAATCGGCGAGAGCCTCTTTATTTTTCAAATACAGCCGCTTTTTGATCTGCAAACGTGCATGCTTCTGCGTCACTGACCCTTTGTCTGCCATATGCAAAAGTGCCATTTCTGAGCATCTCTGAAACTGTCTCTTTTCCATTTTATAGTCGTGACATGAATGGTTGATCCATTCTTGAGGGTCTATACTAGACAATCGTTTCAAGTCGCATCGGTCTCGCAAATCATCAAAAGCTTCACTTGGATCTTCCACCGTTATCTCATGCACTCTTACATCATGCATCCATTGCGTAACTATGCAGTTGTACAACGCTTGACCGTGTCCGTGCTGTTGGTACGGTGGAAGAATGACAAACTGAGAGATTTTTTTCCTATAGTTTAGCTGCAAATCATCTGCTGCATCGTGAGTTTTGCTCCCGTCAAATTTCCAGTACGCGTAGGCGGTGCAAAACCCTACAAACGATTTCACACCATTACTCGTTTTATATATATAGAAGAGTTGCCAGTTTTCGTCGGTTTCGTCAATTGACGAGCCTGCCTCTATAAATAGCAGCACAAATATGGAAATGCGCTTGTGGAGCCGTACAGCTGCTTCGTTTTTAAAAGAGGCTTGGTAGATTACAAACTCGTCCTCTCCATGTTTGTATGTTTCCACCACTGATCCTGGCTCTTGGAAAGTTTCGGAATTTTCGACCCATTTCTGTTCGTCTTTGAAAATGGTCTCAGAGGGTAAATATTCCATCATTTTCGCCTTGACATCTTCCACTTGGTCGTTGAGCTTTGACGTGTACTTTACGTTGAGGAAGGGCAGCAAAGTTGAGCAATTGAACGCGAGCTTGTTGTTAGCAGAAGGGTTTTAGTTACTCACATTTACCACTAGATCGCTGTACCCAAAAATCTGCTCCGCATCGCCAAATATTGGATACGTAAACGTTGGCGGGAAAGTTAGCGCCTTGTCGGGTTCGGCTTTTGGTTAGTTTGGGAAAAAGGGGTTACTCACCAATGGAAATTCGCAGTGCGTCATTAGAAGAGCACGTCCAAGCTTCAGGGCCTAAGTTCATTCTTGAGTGGTACCACCATACACCAGGGATGGTGTTTGGCGGCGCGTCTTTCGAGTATTGCGACGACGCATAGCCATTACTGATGCAGCCAACTTTTCGGTGAAGTTGAGCGATATTTATGCGTTGCTTTCAGAGAATTGTAGAAGAGGACGCGTCTCTGCAGACAGCGTTGTCCATCACGTGCTTGCACAGGTAGTCTTAGCACATGGTCTGAAAGTTTTGCGTTTTGATTTAGAAGAACGTATTTTACGCTTCCGGTCATATGTTGGATACTGTGTATGACTGACTTGGTATGTCAACCTGAAACATTGCAAGCGTTTTTCACAAAGTATATGCCTTCCTTTGAAAAGGGCAAGGAAAGATGTCAATTCCATACCGCAAATTCTTGCAATAAGCACCCACTTTATTGAGAGAACTGCGATATTGAAATGATTTGTCGCCTTGACATTCTAAAAGCAAGACTTCAACCAATGTTTTCTCCCGTTTTTGGCGCCCCTTGAACTTCGGCGGAGGGATATCCACCCTTATATAGTGGTACTACATGAAAAATGTTGTAAGGGATTTCTTGCAAGCTACCCCCTGAAAAATATAGTCGAGTTATTCTTTAGATCCAAGTATAGTTTTACTCTTTGAATACAACTTCACCTTGGATCACCCAAGTTTTAAAAATGAGCAGAAAAATAAAGTTCAGTTTCAAAAGTAAAACCTGCATCAAATTCACATTAAATTACTTTTAGAGAACTACCGTAAGCGAGGAGCTTTTGAAAAAGGGTGGTGATCACAGCCTTGAGATATCTCTGCAAATTCAATAAATTGCTTTTAGATAGCTTTGACTTTCGTAGATTCGCAACTAGAGATTACCATAAAGGTGGTACCAAGAAGGTGACTTTTATGTTTATATGTTCTCAGGACCGCTCAGAACAGGTCCGACCACAAAAGGCAGATTATCAACAAGTTGAAAGTGGAAGAGTGTCATTCTAAAGTTTCCAAGAGTTATGATCTTACAAATGGTGTTATTCAGCTCGTATACAACCACAGACATCATCCTTCGCATTTGTGAAGTAAAAAAGACTTTGAGATGGGTAACCACCAGCACCATGACAATAGTGTAGCAGCAATAGCAGCAGCTGCTGCTGCCACTCATTCGTACCATAGCCATAGCGATGATTCTATGGATTTTTCCAAGCTTGAAGCGATGAATTTGATTAATTCCATAAATAACCCCGGCTTTACGAACAGGCCACCGATCAGCAGCTGCAAGAGGATGTTTCGCATTTCAACAAAGTGGATGCTATGCAACCGTCAGAGGATGCTAATGTTGACGATGAGCTGAAGAGGGTGCAGCGAATAAAGCATGAAATAGATGTGGGCAACATCGATCAGGAGTTGATTCGAAAGAGTTTTTGATCCTGGGCTGTTGAGAAGCTATCAGTAATGGACTTGCAAATTTTCAGTTTCGGTTGGGTGTTTTATGGAACACGCTTTAACGAAATGCTTCAAGGAAACGAGAAGCTCTATCGGCAGCGTCTTTTTGATATGCCTTCTACTAAAGGTATTGCTTTGGTGATGTCAGTACTGACATGAAATGAACTCTCTCATTGAAAAGACCTTAGACATGTCTTCTTCGTTTCCATGTTCTATGTCCCCTTGGCGTCCATCTGAGGGCCTTTTTTCAGGTCATCGTTGTCGGATCTCGACCAAGAAGCAAACAGCACAACAAGCTCGGCTTTGTCACTGTGCGACTGTATCTAACAGCATAAGACCACTCGTGCAAAGTCACAAAGTGCAGCAGGGTTCCCTCGGTGATAAAGTTAGACGAGCCGCGCAAATGAATCCAGAAGTATTGATTTTTGTTTTTGCCAAACTTGCAGACTCAATACCCTTGCATTCAGGGATTTGGATGGATTTACGGAAAAAGCAGAACAACTTTTGGAGACAGGTCAGTTTAATCCTCTAGCCATCCACGCTTTCAGTAGATGGATGCACAGGTGCCAGTGGATAAGCCATTTCTTCAAACCGTCTATAAAGCCACCACTGGGAGATGTCCCATAATGTAGGACGTGGATATATTTAGGTGACTTGACCGAATAGTTGGCATTCCCTATATAAGTCTGCAAACTTCCCATATTAAGTAAACGCATTTTAGTAGCATGCTCAATAGACAAAATTTCGTCACACTCAAAGGTCTAGGGATCGCTTTTGCTTATGTGAAGTCGCTCCAGTCCCCAACACAAAAATCTTCAAACCTCCTGTATTATGTGAGCAATATCACACCAGCGCAAAGGAATTGATAAGCTGACTGGTATCGCTGATATTGTCATCTCACGTTGTTGGTGAAGCAAAATCTGCCATCACAACATGACTTTAAGCCACCTGCGTTGGCATATTCCCAAGGAGCTTACAACTTCCACATTGCTACAGTTACTCGATGGATTGATCTCATTTGACTGCTCAGACGTTCAAATATTACTTGAGGCTTCGATATTCAAGCAATTCATTAACTATAAGAAATCACCAAAATCACCATCTTGCAAATAAGCCAGAATTTCGTGCTCTTTTTCTCTTGCCTCAGCATCAGCTTTCAAATCAATCCGATTGTTGCTCATAGGATATCTCATAGCCTTGACATTCTCGTTATGGACCTGCATACAGAATTTGATTCGCTGATCAAATTCGGATTGCGGTTCCTTTGTAGAATACACATCCACTAGTTCGTTTGATTTCATAAACCCGTTTTCGGAATCAATCGTCCCATCTATAACACCGTCTCTGATAGCCTTTGCCACTATGTACTCTGCGCTTGCCTCGCTATCGATATGAAGCTTGATGCACACATCTTTGAGAGAAATCTTGGAATAACTCAACGACAAGATTCTTATACCTGTTTTTATAACGTTTTGACGGAGTCTTAGCACCAAGTTGTAATTTGAGTTTTTCTTCAAAATATCAGCATATTTCGATAATGCAACGTTGAAAAGATCCAAATTACCCAGTCTTACAGCTCTAGTAACTGCCAAGTAAGGTTGCAGGGATTTCTCAAAAGACGGCACCTTGAAAATCGAAAGCTCTGGAATGTCCCCCATCAAAAGCTCTATAAGGATGGAGAGCTTGTTCGCAGCCTGATGGAATCCCAAAGCTGACTGCGGGGCTTTACGGATAGCAGAGATGATACATTCACGTGCTAATGAGTAGTTTAGCTGAATTGCGTAAATCCGAGCCAAGTAATAGTAGTATCTAGCGGCTAAAGAGTTGCTTGAATTTTCTGGGAATTCCGCTTTTTCCACCAAGTTTGAAGCTTGATTGACATCGTTTGTAAGCAGGAAATTTCTCAACAAAAGTGTTATGATACTGGCTCTTGTTTCTGTATCGTGACGCAAAGTTGCTGTACGTAACGCCAAAAGAAGATCCTTTCTTATAGGCACCAAATCATGCAGCACTTCTTTAGATCTGGCAACGTAGAACCAATTTTTACAGCCTATGAAATCCAGAGTTCTCAAATTATACGACTTGAGCGCATCAACTACTTGCCCATTGAATGCGTCCAGCTCCTCCATCTTGTTGCTATCGTTGAGAAAGATCTGGACGAGTAAGTGGATAAACATGTCCACTTCAGGGGAGATTTCTTCTTTGGCGAATTCTTCCACATCCATCGACGAAACAGCAGAAAGGAGCCCCGCTCTATGTGGATGCGACTCTGTGTACTTGGAAGTGATGACTTGTACCAAAGATTCGGATGTCATTTTTCTTCTCAGGGGGGCAAGCTCTCTAAACACACGGAGAATGTACCGTGGGTCAAAGTTGTCAGCAGACTTCTCTACCGACGCCAAACACGATTCAATTTCTTTGGTTAGGGAATTGAGCGGGATTTGCTTGTCTTCAACGATTGGGTCCGACATGGTGGCAACGTGGTGTAGGGGTGGAGGAATGTGTTTTTTCTCGAAATCCGCTTCTTGAAGGGATGTCGTCTCGGCGATTGATATCTTTCCAAGGATCTCTACCTAAGTCTCTGCCCAAGTTTCCGCTTATTACTAGACTCCCTTCTCGATAGAGAATGAATCGGTTAAAGAGGGTGTAGATCAGAGAAGACGGGTAAATATTTGTTGAAGGGTTTCCCAGGACAACGTCTGAACATTGCCGTACCAAAACGTAGACATTCTTTGCTTTTCTCCTGCTTTCTCTTTGGAAGTCAACACCAATTTTCAGAACCAGGCATGTTTGGGGACTTGTTGGCAGAGAAAAAAGGGAATTTAAAGCTGTCAGCATAGGAGTAAGTATCTATCACAGTACTGACGTCAAAACAGCATTATACTATAAATCCAGTAAGTCACTCCGTAAAAGTTGGATGGAAGGAGTAATGGTACAACACCACCTTCCACGGAAGTAAGAATGGCGGAAATAGTCAGCTTCCTTCGAATATGTCCTTGATCTTGTACTCGTATCCTTTCAAGCAGTAGATTATGGTGAGAAATAACACTTTTATCTCTTTTGAGCATGAAAAAACCTTCCAGACGGCACAAGAACCATGTTCAAAGGCGCACTTGAACAGACGATGTATCACGTTTGTTGAAGGGAAGTCGTCTCGGCGATTGATATTCTTAAAAACGCCTCTATTAGTCTTTTGAGGGAGTCTTTCTTGTCTAATTGATCAATCTGTTTGAAAGCTTGAGCATCTTAAGGCTTCTGAGACTGCCCTTTGATGAATCAAGTGTTTGTGCCTGGATATTTTCCTTTGATAGAGGATCTTCTACAAGGCAAGTCATCCATTGAGACACAGAGAAGAGATGTCGTCGATACCGGATGATGAATTTTCAAGCAAATGATAATATTTGAGAGCGTATCATACTTACTAAAGCTTGATCTGTCAAATGGAAAATTATTTCTGAGTTGTTGCCAGCTTTATTGCACCTTAGCGCCATTTCAAAGAATGCAACTTTGATTACTACAGATCTGAGGCCAATTCACTTCGGATTACGAGTTTATCCCGAGAAATCAGTGAAAGTCTTAGAGGATGCTATCAGATCATGAGTTTGACCTGAGTCCAAGTCTTGGAGAAGCTCGAAGTTGACAGAGACAATGCTCCAAAAAGCAAGGCAAGTAGACACCTCACTGTAAGGCTCTGAAGAGGCGAAATTGGAAACGGAGTGCCATACAAAAGATCATGTCAGGAAAAGTGAATGTGAAAGCGGGTGTGAATCTTTATTAACAGCAATTGTTTGCACGTATTCCGAATTACCTTTTCTCTGTGTCCATAAAGCACGGAAACCTCTCCTTTTATACCTACCATGTCTGACAGCTGCCATTTCCTCCTTTACCTAGCAAATGCTAAAGTCTAGATGTCAACAGAGTCTATCTTGCATAGATCACAGTCACATTACTCTTGATAATGTGTTGCCTCTTATTCCGCAGATCTTTTTCTGCCTTGCATAGATAGCAAGCATGAGGTCTTCTCCACTCTTCCCAGAGGGAGATCTCAGATAACACTACCTATAACAACTCGAGTAGTACCTCGATATACAATATCACCCGCAGGAGGTTCGGGTGGCCAACTGCAACCTCAGGCCCTTCGGCCTCTGGGGCGGTCATGTTGCGACCCTTACCCTCTTTGCAATATCCTTTGTAGGATTTCTGTGCGGTTTCCTGCAGCACGCAATGCATCCTGCAGTGGAGCAGATCAATTAATGGACTTGTGCAAAACAGGAGAACCGATAGATGCTCAGATCGGCTCTCTCTCATAAAGTAGCTTGCGCTTCCTTTATATATGGAAACAGGTGTCGTGCCTCATGAATCCGATCCACTTTATTGGACCACAGACTGGCTTTACGGTATAAATCTATTTTGTTAGTAGTATAGTAATACTCACAGTCCGACAGATTAAGATAGCACAAATCGAGCTGCTGCTGATTTCGGTCGTCTTTTCAAAGTAGTTGCAGTGACACAAGGCTTGTAGAGACTATTTTCCTCAAAGACTAGTTGAATCATATCCATGGATTTATAACTCGTTCAAACTGCTAAAATCCATTAGCACGAGCCAAAGCTCAGTACAAACTATTACACAGCTGAATGATTATTGCACTCCAAATCAAGTTCCGCCCGTTTAAACTCAATCTAACCATGAGGAAGCGTACGCTCAGGGCAGAACCAAGAAAGCGAGATATTTCATAAATGGTGCAGGATATGACTATTTCGTTTAGTGGTATGGTATCCAGGGTACGTTCGTTGATCTACTCGTTGCTCGATTTGACGCTTCAAGAGTCGTTTATTACAAAGACTGAGGGTCAAAGGCTCAGATAATAGCTGACTTGTCTAAAAAAATAGGAAATTGTATGCATTGTGCTAATTCTATATATTTTCTCATACTCCCCCCTCCAATTGCCGTTGCAAAGAAAAGCTTTTAGCATTATTCAATTAGAATACATGTCAAAAAGAATGCTAGAAATAAATCATGCGGGATCAACTTATCAAAGGGGACCTGCAAAATTCAAGGCCACATATTTCTTTGTATACAACGCACTATACACAAAATTCAAATCTCCAAATGGCCATAATACGTGAAAAAATCTGAATAAAATCTGGAATACCTCCATATTTGCGGTGTGTGTGCTCCTCATATATATTCATCAAAAAATAGCCATTAATAGAAGCACATTTTGCAACGTGAGCTTTTATCTGCTTTATTGCCTCATTAAAACCTTTGAAAAATCAACCCAGGTATCCTTGCGAAATTTATGGCCTACTTCCCTCGAAATGACTAAGCTCAAAACTCAAAGAGCTATCTGCTTTCATTGCGAGCAACTGATAAAGCTTTAAATATAGATTAGTTGAGCTTATCTTCGGACAAGTGGCCATGATACCTTATACAAAGACAAATGAACCTCACCCGCTTATGCACACATTGATGGTGGTCCCCACGACCCAAATGGCTACGGTGACACCGCCTATCCACCTATCGAGCCTCCACTTATTGGCTGGAACCACAAGCAGAAGGAACAAGAGGTTGCAAACCAGTGCAACCCCAGATATCACTAAAGATAGAGAAAATTCCACTTCAAGACCTCGTTCTAAAACCACAATCATCCCATTTACGCCCACCCCTAAAAGCAGATTGAGCAAGGGCCCTCCAAAACAGGCTGCCAGAGCCATGAGGGGGTACCCCATTTGGGCGATGATAAAGTTTGACACGAGATCACCCAGAGAATTGCCAATAGCGAAGACTGTTAGACCCATAACAGCTTCAGATGTGTCAAAAATGACGGAGGCAAATTGTAATATTTCCACCACCTGTTCGGCGAAAAATGAAATCCAATGGATCGACGAAGCAAATCCTAAAATACACAGAAACATATTTACCGCTTTGTTGAATTTGTTCTTCTTAAGACACCAGTAAGCTCCCGCAGACAATACGGCTGCAGTTAAAAGTCCTGAAACCACACCAAAGATAGACTTGCGTGCCAACCCAAACAGCAGGATGGATAAAAAACACTGCACGGAGAGCATAATGACACGGAGAGAGTCGACGGGGGTTTCAAAATCCCGCTCCTCTCTAACGGGAATGGTGAAACGAAGAACTAGAACCATTGGAAGCGTGAGAACTGTAGCAGTTTTGGCTAATGCATTCTCATCTTGGAAACGTGACAAATCTGGCAACAACGTGTACAACGGCTCGACCTTAGGCTCAGAATCCTCATCGGGAGTAGACTGAGTTGCAGGGTCATCAGAATACGGTCTGAGCACCGGATCCGAATATGGAGGCTCGAAAACCAAGCTTCTTTTAGGAGAATCTAAAGGGACCGAGCCAAGACGGATTGGCTGTTCGGGCTCTAAAGAGTTCATCTCGATGGAATCCAAGAGAGACGGTCTGCTCGTTGGCTCAAACCCTCTAAAGCCGATGACTTGATCATCTACAAAGTTCAATGAGCCAAAAAATTCGTCTCTATCATCTTGAGAATAAACGTTTCTCACTATCTGATCGTGCAGGGCATCCTTTCTCAGCTTATGGAATATCCAGCTCCATCCAATGACTACACTGACGTAGGCTACATACAATAGAACCAACACGATACACTCGTATAGCTTGAGCTCACCGTCTGAGAGAAACCCCAGTACAATCAACACTGAAGCTATAAACACCACCAGCTCTCGTACGTAGGTGTACTTTTCATTTCTGTGGCTTGAAAGCTGGTGTTGGCTTAAAATGGAGAACGGATGCGCAATCGCGATTGTTCCTATAATGACGGTTGTGATAAAGAATGCCGAGCCGATAAGTTCACCGGCAGCCAGCGCACCGTTGTTAGAGATAAAGGAAGCGTAAGTTCCTATCAGATCAGGACTCCCATTGCCAAAAGATAATAGAGTGAGTCCAGAAACGTTCTGCGGTATGCCAACTACGTTTGAAAATGTTGATATATTAGGACAAAGAAACCGAGATGACGTTATTCCTAGCCCAGTAAAGAGCAAAACCAGCAAAAGCGCGAAAAATGGTAAAACAACCCATTGACGTACTTTTTCACTCTCTGAAAAACAATAGTATCCCTTAAGATAGGAGTCTTGGCAGTTTTCCCTGACATAAAGGCACTGATTAACAGAGGGAATATCGCAATTGCCCTCTAGATCAACACATAGCGAAAGGCATGCCAACGTTAGAATCACATAGATTCTCGATAGTTTCATGGTGCAGGGATGGAAAAGATGGTTTATCAGTAGTCATTAAAGTATATAAGCGGGAGCGGTTGCTTCACTCGAGCATGCTTCGCAAACGTGGGCGAAACTCAATCTTGGTATTCAGTGCCAAGCCATATCATGTAGTTATCTCGAGGGGCGCTGCTGTCTTCTGATGACGAAGCATGGAGATTCTCTGAGCATGGCGTTGCAGAAAGACTGAGTGGCTTCCCCCAACTATATTCGTACAGAAGCCCACTTGGCTGTGACTTCAAAAGTGGGGAGACAGTATTTATTAGTTGGTCTCTCTGGCGACATCCTTCACAGCAGTAGTTTGAGTCGCGCTCGCATGGTTTACCATCTATTATGCAACAATCGTCTAGAAACATGGTGTGTAATATAGAGGCACTGTCATATTTATAGAGACTTTATTGACTCATTAAGGCTATTGTGGGATGTTGCGTACATGCATGTGTCTCTGCATATTTCGGTCTTATCACCGAAAAGATACGAATTACGTTGGGTGCCACCGGGTCTCTTGTTCTATAGATAGACTGTGGGTAGAACAGGAAGATATATCAAGTTCCCACCATATGCCTTTCATTCCAGTATTGATTTGAGCAGATCAATCACTTCAAAGTAGGCGAATATTAGAAAGCCGCTAGGATTTGCAAGTTATCTCTCACTGTATTTAGAACCTTATCTTCTGAAAGTAATCCCAGCTATCAGTGAGATCTCAGTTTAACTATGTGAAAAATGCCAGTGCCGTTCTATCCGTAGAATAGATTCAAATAGAAAGACACGATTGCCACTTATAAGTGAATACACAGAGATGCTCAGTTCCCAATGAGGCGTCTTTTACTTTCCGCCAAGATGAAACCTATATATTGTCCATAGAAGTTGTAGATTTGCTCGAATGATGGATCAGTCTAATCTATTAGTCACAACACACTAAGCCTTTTCGTGCGCTGCCATTTTCTTTTTCGCAATCTGCACCATCTTGACGAACCAGTAAACGTTCAGCATATTGAGCGCAAAGTTCAAAATAACAACGGAGCAGGGAAGCCAGAAGGGCAAATTTTCCCATTCCTGAAGCAAATCTCTCGACACTAGCCATACTGCGTAAAACCCCCAAGCAATTCTTACCATGAAAAAGGTGAACATCAATAGAAGCCCGTTGACCACCACCAGCCACCCAGGAGCAAACCCTGCAGGCAGTCTTGATAAAAACCAGTTTATGTTGACAAAGGGTGTTGAAAGCTCAAAAATGAGAAACCCTGGGATCCAGGGCTGGCAAAATGGTCTGAAAGAGAGTAAGAAAACGTATAAAGCTGCAAATGCATGTATAAGAAACCCCATTCCAAACATTTTATAATGCTTTACGCAAATGATTACATCCCAAATAAAGTATCCGCACGTTAAAGAAGCAACCAGTCCCCCGTAAGGAGTATACCCAAAGACCGGGTTCTCCGAGAGATTCGGGTGCTTTACCATGGGGAGAATTAGCAAGATGGATAATATACACTGGACCATAGAAACAACATGAATGTCAAAGTTCAACCGAGTCTTTTTCGAAGCATTAAGCGTATAAAAATCCCCAAAAACTCGTTGACATATAACGGGACACATCTTGTAAAACGACTGATAAACAAGAAATGACCCGACAATTTCGTGCCAGTGAGCAGCAAAGTAGCTTTCGGGGTCGGACGGAAAGGGACGCAAAGACAAGAAAATGTCGTTATCCCATGGCTCAAGTAGTTTGTTCATTCGTATAGTGAGTGCGAGGGTGTTGGGATGTGATCTGATATAATAGCACCTCCTAGATTTTTCATTAGGAGGGAAGTGCATCGTTTATGTGACAGCTATGGCTTTTCGGTGGAAGAAAAATATAGTCGTCCCGAAGCATCTCTCAGCCGGCCAGCTAAACGAATGTTCAGGCCCACGAGCAGCGATACAGCTAATGTTTTTATGTTTACCCGTGTTTTTTTCTCGATACTCAATTTTTTATAGCTCATCATTTCTTTGATTGCAACTTTCTATTACTTCTCAAATGAGGGACTCTCATTACTTTATGTGTCGCTTCTTTGGATGACCCAACGATCACAAAAATCTTAGCCGGAAGTTGATGACCTTTGGGAGCTGATTCTTGAGGATATTCATGAAGCAAGTAGTCATCAAAATGGAGCGACACAATTTCAGTAGAATGTTGTTATCACCATATAACAGAGGATGCATAATAGGACGTAACATCACCCACAGGGAATTCGGGTTGATCAATATTGATGTACAACCACCGGCCCTGATAAACCTGGAGCGACCAGGGCAGAGACGATTAGACGAGGAGTTATTTGATCCAAGCATCTGGCCCTTGAAACAGCAAAACTTGTCAGTGCAACTGGGACAACCCTACCGTACTAGACAATGATGAGCACACGCTGATAACCGCTATGGTTAACGTGAAAGTACCGATATTCAAGTATATTTAAGGGCCATTGAAAGAGTACAAAGTTTTGCAGGATAAAAATTATGTGGAGCGGCTTGGAAAACATTATCCAATTTTGTACAAAAGTTATGAAATTATAAATAAAAGTTATAAATTGAAGTGTTCGAAGTGTTTTAGAATACCACCCTTCGAAAAAGAACACTCACGCTTAAGAACAGAACACGGGTTTCAAAAAAAGAACACTCAGGCTTTAGAACAGAACACGGGTTTCAAAGAAAGAACGTGTTCTTTTTTTTAAGAACACTCAGAACAGAACGAGCACTCGTGTTATGACGCACCTAAGCTCACATGATCTGTGATCTTATTTGAATGACCTTAGATCGTTACCCACAAAGAGACCAGATTTTTTTTAGATCAGATCACACCAGTTTGAACAACCTCCCATTCAAAAATCATAACAATTAAAAAGGCGCTATCAACCACAACCACTCCATTTCATTCGAAGCATCGCTAGAAAATGCCGCTTCTAGTTTTCTCACATTCCTCTCCCTATCTTTTTCAAAATACATCCCCGAACATTCAACTCGTGAGAAAGCGAAGTCGATCAAGAAGACTTCATCTTCGGTACACAAGATATTGCGTCTCGCTATATCTCCATGGATAATTCCGTTGCCATGGAGAATAGACAGTTGACGCCTTGCCATTTTAAGATGTTTGAGACTCTTCACAGGAAATGGTGTCAGCTCAGACTCAATAAATTTCAACATCAGAAATCGTCCAACCGTCCAAGACCCCTCTTTGAAGGTAAAAGTCCCACAAAGATCGCTTTGGTCAAAATAGCAGCTCTTGAAACCAGTGTGTTGCAGAGTTTCGTAGACATGTTTCTCTCTCAGGTATGCTTCGAGACACAAGGTTGAAGAATCCTCTAGGGGAGAGCGCGGGTCCAATTTTTTCAGCCTCACCTCCGCTTACCGGGATCGTACACCTTTAGTAGTACTTTCTGTGGCAACGATCTGCCGAGAAAGTCTTCTAAATTTGCCTTGCATTTGCCTGTGAGTAGGATCAACTGGCTGAAAAACACACCGAACTGTATGGGAGTGGCCGAGTGAATCAACTGCATGGTAACTTTTCGAGAGTCAACGCAGTGTTCCCTTTCGGATTTCGCTAATTTCGCTTGCGCTTTATCCTTGATTTGCTTCTGCTTCGCCTCATATTCTTTACCTGACATCTTTATGTCGTCAAAGATGTTCTCATAGAGCTCAACGATTGATTCTTCATGTGACTTCTGAACCTCACCAGAAGCTGTGATAGCATCGGCAACAAACGCTAATAAGGCAGCTCTCATAGTTATACCCTCACTCTGCGGGCTGAGAACTCTGTAATGAAGAGGAACATTAAGACCCCCATTTCGCAAAGCTTTACTGGGTTTCACCAAGAACAAGTTGTGACCATCGCTCAATATTCCATGAAGAACCCTATGAGTCATCATCTGTGCGAGGAATAATTTCTCAAGAGAGGTCGTTAACGTTGCTTCGACTATCACTGATGAAGGGTTTTGAAACAAAGCAATCCTTCAACGGATACACTAATGCAGAGAATAGCCAGAAGCCTTGATGCAAAGGTTAGAGGCTGGGGAACTTTTCTTTGTTAGACTTCTACCGTTCCAATGACTTTTGTAGTTCATTATCAACAGGTAGGAAAAACATATCCAGATCTCCCAGCAAAATATCGTTTATCCCCAACCAAGCTTCCTGTTTCTGTGCACCTTCTTTGCTAGATCTCTGATGTTTTGTTTACCGCTTTGAAATATTTATCCACATTTTTGCACAAAACTTATAGAATTTAATAATAACGTAAAGTGTTTGAAGTGTTCTAGAACAGCACCCTTCGAAAAAGAACACTCACGGTTTGGAACAGAACACGGGTTTCAAAACAGAAAGAAACACACTTTGATCAGAACGAACAAGCGTGTTCTAACGCACCTTATACATAATGATGGTCCTGACGGGCTCTATAAATAACCCTTCGCCTCATGGTCGTGCACCAACTTCAAGTTCTGGGCTCTAAACAGGGATAAGTACGGCCCTCTAGCTTGAAGCTTTTTTCCCTTCACTTCAAATTTTAGTCCTTCATCGTTATTAAATTTAAGGACTCTTTAACATCCACTGAAGAACCTCTGCTTCAAAGTTCTGGTCGTGCACCGACCTAAGTATGTGCATTCTGAAAGGGCCCTTCAAGGACTGGCAGGTCGTGCACTCCCTAAAACGTTTCGCTTCAAAAGTTCTGGTAGTGCACCGCCCTAAAAAGCTGCATGTGATTTTTCATCCCAACATGTCTTACCCATTAGTCTGCTTAGGAAACCCGCTGCTTGATTTGCAAGTTGACGTTACCCAGTCGTACCTTGACAAATACAATCTCAAAGAGAACGATGCTATTCTTGTAGAAGAAAAGCATATGCCGATTTACGACGAGGTGCTCAAGATGCCAGACGTCAAGATGGTTGCTGGAGGTGCTGCTCAAAATACCGCCCGTGGAGCTCAGTACGTTTTGCCACCAAACTCTGTTTGCTACTTTGGATCGGTCGGTAAGGATGTCTTCGCAGACAAGCTCTCGGATGCTAATAAGTCTGTGGGATTGACCACCAAATACATGGTGCAAGATTCAATTGCCACCGGTAAATGTGCAGCTCTCATTACCGGAGTCAACCGGTCTTTGGTAACGGATCTCGCAGCTGCTAACCATTTTAAGCCTTCTCACTTGGAGATTCCAGAGAACTGGGCGATTGTGGAAGAGGCTAAAGTTTTTTACATCGGTGGTTTCCACTTGACCGTCTCTCCAGAAGCTATCATCAAGTTGGGAGCTCACGCGGCTGAAAATAACAAACCCTTTGTCGTTAACTTTTCTGCACCTTTTATTCCTCAGTTCTTTAAAGAGGCTTTAGACAAGGTTGTTCCCTACGCCGATTACGTCATTTGCAACGAATCTGAAGCTGCGTCGTATGCCGAGTCTCACGAGATCGACAGCTCCGACCTATCAAGCGTGGCTAAAGCCATTGCTGGTTTGCCGAAAGTGAACACCAATAGAGGCAGAACCGTGGTTTTTACCCAGGGTCTAGACCCTACATTGGTTGTTGTTGGTACAGAAGCTAAAGAGTACCCCGTGCATGCTCTTGATGCTTCCAAGATTGCAGACACCAACGGTGCCGGCGATGCTTTTGCTGCTGGTTTCGTTGCTGGGCTCGTAGAGGACAAGAGCTTGGACACTTGTGTTGACATGGGACAATGGCTTGCTGCTCTCTCTATCCAGGAGGTTGGCCCATCTTATCCATTTCCAAAGCAGGAGTATAAATAGACAGAAGCGAAGATATTGAAGCGAAGCGGAAATATCCGAGGTAATAAATACAAGTCTGAGTAATTAACTTGGTGGCTAGCACATCTTTGGAGGTAAAAGATGTGATGTGGGTAGTTTCAAGGTAAAACTGCTCTTTGCTTTGGTCGCTTTTAAAGTCAACTGAGCTAAGGCACTCCAAATCTGGGTAGACTAAAAAAAAAGATAAGATTAATCTGAATGCAGGCTTCTGCAAAGTGAGTTTGCCTGTAAGGGCCATCAGACCCAGGATCTAGATCCGGAGTGAGTCTATTCTTGGGAAAAGATCAAGCCGGATTGAGATCAAATCAGATTTCCCCGGACCTAAAATTTATGCACGTCTATGCTTTGCAACTTTGTTTCCGAAAGAGGCTCAATTATACGGACAGATATCATTCACATTCGAAATGATACATTCTACCTAAAACACTGTTTTCAAACCAATTTTTTGAGACTTGAGCAACTTAATTTGGATCTGATCTGATCTAGATCGGGAATCCCTGAAAGATAAGATCTAGGGGATCTTCATTCGGGTCACAAAAGTAGATATAATGACGGTTTCTAAATCACCATATCAAAAACGAATTTCCGATCTGATGAGCCTTAGGCTGGGATATCGCATCTGAAAGACGACTTATTCCATGAAGCATTCACCCCTGTTGCTTCTCTACTTCTCGCCTCTGATCGAAATCTATTGGTGCTAGTTTCATCATTTGAAAATCCTATAACCATCCATATATCAGTTGAACCCCTCACCATACGTATGGGATCTTGTAATCGACTCATCTACATGAACAAGCCCCCTCGCCTCTTTCAAACGAAACTGAACCATAGAGAGCAGCGCATACAACATGGACAAAACTGGACACTCGACCCCATTTTGTTTGGCAATCCTCAACGGGTTGCCCAAGAT